>ONZH01008717.1:0-90143 GCA_900303285.1 Rhinella marina
TCACCCTGTATCTATCTACTTTTTTGGCTATCTATCTATCTATATATCTATATATCTATATTATCTATATCTTTTCTCTGTCTATCTAATCTGCAGCTCCTCTCCCTTTGAAGTCTTGAGACGCACTGACAAGATGTCGGCGCGCTCAGGCACTTAAGGGGCTGTGGGGTGACGTCACAAATTTTTTTTTTCCACAGAAAACCAGGATACAAGGGATTATAGGAGTAATAATCCCTTGTATCCTGGTCTATTCTGTGAAAAAATTACAGTTTTGTGTTACCTTTTTTTTTTTTTTTTACCAGATTCGTTACGAACTTTTTGCAAAGTTCGTAACGAATCTGGTTCGTTACGGTTCGGTTCGCTCATCCCTAGTGGAGAAGTTTAAAGCCGGATTTGTATACCAAAAGATTTCCCAAGCTTTAAACATCCCAAGGAGCACTGTGCAAGCGATCATATTGAAATGGAAGGAGTATCAGACCACTGCAAATCTACCAAGACCCGGCCGTCCCTCTAAACGTTCATCTCAAACAAGGAGAAGACTGATCAGAGATGCAGCCAAGAGGCCCATGATCACTCTGGATGAACTGCAGAGATCTACAGCTGAGGTGGGAGATTCTGTCTATAGGACAACAATCAGTGGAACACTTCACAAATCTGGCCTTTATGGAAGAGTGGCAAGAAGAAAGCCATTTCTCAAAGATATCCATAAAAAGTCTTGTTTACAGTTTGCCACAAGCCACCTGGGAGACACACCAAACATGGAAGAAGGTGCTCTGGTCAGATGAAACCAAAATCGAACTTTTTGGAAACAATGCAAAACGATATGTTTGGCGTAAAAGCAACACAGCTCATCACCCTGAACACACCATCCCCACTGTCAATCATGGTGGTGGCAGCATCATGGTTTGGGCCTGCTTTTCATCAGCAGGTACAGGGAAGATGGATGGAGCCAAATACAGGACTATTCTGGATGAAAACCTGTTGGAGTCTGCAAAAGACCTGAGACTAGGACGGAGATTTATCTTCCAACAAGACAATGATCCCAAACATAAAGCAAAATCTACAATGGAATGGTTCAAAAATAAACGTATCCAGGTCTTAGAATGGCCAAGTCAAAGTCCAGACCTGATTCCAATTGTGAATATGTGGAAAGGGCTGAAAACGCTCTCCATCCAACCTCAAAGAGCTCAAGCTGTTTTGCAAGGAAGAATGGGCAAGAATTTCAGTCTCTAGATGTGCAAAACTGATAGAGACATACCCCAAGCGACTTGCAGCTGTAATCGCAGCAAAAGGTGGCGCAACAAAGTATTAATGCAAGGGCGCCGAATAATTTTGCACGCCCCACTTTTCAGTTTTATTATTACAAAAAAAGTTTAAATGATCCAATAAATTTGTTTTAAATGTTATATCTTTTTGTTTGAAGCCTGAAATGTGGCAAAAGGTTCAAAAGTTCCAGGGGGCCGAATACTTTTGCAAGGCACTGTGCATTTTTATCAATGGAATTATGGAAGTGTGAGCTTCTTCTCTCTCTTCAGCCTTCATGGTTAACATGGGGTTCTGTGGGGGTTATTAACGGTGATCTTTCCATATGTAACTTTGCCTTTGTGCAAATAAAATAAAAATAATAATTCATTTTAAAAAAAAAGTTGAAGAATACAAACATAACAATGTATTTTTTTCTAACCCTGTTTATTGCTAAAGTAATAAATATGTATATAATCACAGGTAGTCTGTCAGCTGTTTTGACCCTGCAAAGCTAGTAACAACGCAAGGTAGGGGTTGTGGACAGCTTGTTAACCCCTTAACGCCTAATGACGGCTTATCCCGTCATGGGCAGGAGCCGCTTGCCGCCCCATGACGGGATAAGCCGTCATGGCATTAAACTGTCACCATGTCTGATGACATGGTGACAGTGCTGAGACCCCGGCTGTTACTTACAGCCAGGGGTCTCAGCTAACCAGCCGGGACCAATGGGGGCGGTCCCGGGCTAGCGATCGCTGTGATTGGCTAGTCTGTTCAGACTAGCCAATCGCAGCGATCGTAGCTGCAATACACTAAAATGGAAAAAAAAAAAAATTAACAATATAAAAAATATATATATATCCCCCCCCACCCCACTGTTTTCTCTGATGGCCGTTTGGGTGGGTGGGGGGGAGATATAGCGGGCGGGAGGCCGGGCGGGCGGGCGATGTGCGGGCGGCTGCGGCGAGAGTGCCGCCCGCAATAATATTTCAGGATGGTGAGCGTTTTCAAGCAGAGTATCAGCATACAGCTGATACTCTGCTTGAAACTGCTGACATCGGTGCTGGCACCGATGTCAGCAGTTTAACCCCTTCCATGCCGCGGTCCGTAGGGACCGCTGTATGGAAGGGGTTAACAGGGAGGGAGCTCCCTCCCTCTCCCATCGGGCGCTGGCAGCGCCGATGGTGTGGCCAGATGAGAGGGAGGAAGCTCCCTCTCCCTTCCATCGGGACGCTGCTCTGCTGTGGCAGCGTCCCGATGGTTACCATGGCAACCAGACGCTTTCAGAAGCGTCTCGGTTGCCATGGTGAAAGCTAAGCCTCATCAGGCTCCTGCTAAAGGCAGGAGCCTGACAAGGCTTAGCAAGAGTGAAAATGCACTGCAGTACACTATATAGTGTACTGTAGTGTATTATAGAACAATCAGACCCACTGGATCTTCAAGAACCAAGTGGGTCTGAGTCTAAGAAAGTGTAAAAAAAAAGTGTAAAAAAAAGTGTTAAAAAAAATCCCTTTTTCCCCCCAAAACTCAAATTTGAAATTAGTAAAAAAAGATAAAAAATACCCCAAGCATGTTAGGTATCGCCACGTTCGTAACAACCTGCTCTACAAAAATATCACATGTCCCAACCCCTCAGGTGAACACCGTAAAAAAATAAAAATAAAAACAGGTTCAAAAAAGCTATTTTTGTCACTTTACATCACAAAAAGTGTAATAGCAAGCGATCAAAAAGGCGTATGCCCCTCAAAATAGTACCAATCTAACCGTCACCTCTTCCCGCAAAAAATGAGCCCCTACCTGAGACAATCGCCCAAAAAATAAAAAAACTACAGCTCTCACAATGGAGACACTAAAACATGGATTTTTTTTGTTTCAAAAATGAAATTATTGTGTAAAACTTAAATAAATTAAAAAAACTATACATGTTAGGTATCACCACGTCCGTAACAACCTGCTCTACAAAAATATCACATGAGTTAACCCCTCAGGTGAACACAGTAAAAAAAATAAAATAAAAACAGGGTCAAAAAAGCCATTTTTTGTCACTTTACATCACAAAAAGTGTAATACCAAGCGATCAAAAAGGCATATGCCCCCCAAAATAGTACCAATCTAACCGTCACCTCTTCCCGCAAAAAATGAGCCCCTACCTGAGACAATTGCCCAAAAAATAAAAAAAACTACAGCTCTCACAATGGAGACACTAAAACATGATTTTTTTTGTTTCAAAAATGATATTATTGTGTAAAACTTAAATAAAAAAAAAAACTATACATGTTAGGTATCGCCACGTCCGTAACAACCTGCTCTACAAAAATATCACATTAGTTAACCCCTCAGGTGAACACAGTAAAAAAAAAAAAAAAAACAGCCAGAACAGCCATTTTTGTTTACCTTGCCTAACAAAAAGTGTAATATAAAGTGATCAAAAATCATATGTTCCCCAAAATAGTATCAATAACACTGTCACCTTATCCCTTAGTTTCCAAAATATGGGCACTTTTTGGTTGTTTCTACTGTAGGGGTGCATCGGGGGGGCTTCAAATGGGACATGGTGTCTCAAAACCAGTCCAGCAAAATCCGCCCTCCAAAAACCATCTGGCGCACCTTTCCTTCTGCGCTTGGCCATGCGCCCATACAGTAGTTTACAATCACATGCGGGGTGTTTCTGTAAATCGCAGAATCAGGGTAATAATTTTTGAGGTTTTTTTGCTATTAACCCTTGATTTGTTACAGGAAAAATGGATTAAAATGGAAAATCTGCAAAAAAAGTGAAATTTTGAAATGTCATCTCCATTTTCCTTTAATTCTTGTGGAATACATAAAGGGTTAACACAGTTTGTAAAATTAGTTTTGAAAACCTTGAGGGTGTAGTTTCTAAAATGGGGTCATTTTATGGTGGTTTCTATTATGTTAGCCCCACAAAGTGACTTCAGAACTGAACTGGTGCTTAAAAAAATGGTTTTGGAAAATTTCTAAAAAAATTTAAGAATTGATTCTAAAATTCTAAGCCTTCTAACATCCCCAAAAAATAAAATTACATCTACAAAATGATGGCAACATAAAGTAGACATATGGGACATGTAAAGTAATAACTATTTTGTGAGGGATCACTATCTGCCTTAATAGCAGAGAAATTCAAAGTTTGAAAATTACAAATTTTTCCAAATTTTCTGTAAATTTAGGATTTTTTTTATAAATAAAGGTGCTTTATATTGACTCAAATTTACCACTGTCGTGGAGTACAACGTGTCACGAAAAAACAATCTTGGAATCAGTCGAATCGGTGAAAGAATCCCAAAGATATGAATTGATAAAGTGACACATGGCAGATTTTAAAAATGTGGCTTCGGCATTAAGTGTAAAAGTAGCTTCGGCCTTAAGGGGTTAAACATATTCTTATGGAAGCTTTAATTAGCATCCTCACTGTGAAAAAAAGGAATTTTACTCTAACGCCGCAGCTTTCGTAAGTGCCCTGGAGGTGGTCACTCAAACTGAAGCACCCTTGGCTCTCCAAAGAAAGCATGCGAGAATGAGGGGCCACCTTCGGTGCACTTAAAAATTATTTTTCATAGTGATCCTGCTAATAAAACCATTTACAAACGTATGCTTAACAAGTTGTCCTTAGCCCCTACTTAGCGCTCACTATTTTTGCAACGGTCAAAACTGCTGACATGCTTTAATGTATGCTGATGGGGCTATGTTATATTATATGTATTTTATTATACACACTCTTGGGAGCTGTGCTTGGATAGAGGAAAGGCCATTAGTATTTTGCTGAGCATACCTCGGCCTGCTGTGTGAGTGCAGGTGGAAACTAATTAAAGGGGTTGTGCAGCCTGTTTATAATCATGACCTATCCTCAGGACAGGTCATCAATATCTGATGGGCGTGGATCCAACATCTGGCACCCCCGCCGATCACCTGTTTGAAGAGGAGGCGGCACTCCATGCGAGTGCTGCTTCCTCTTCATTACACTACACGTCATCTCCCCTGTGCAGCAGTGGCGTAGTGTACAAGTACTCGCTCCATTCAAGTGAAGCAGCACTTTCATAGAGCGCTACCTCCTCTTAAACAGTTGATTGGCAGGGGTGCCAGGTGTCGGACCCTCACTGATATGAGATATTGATGACCTATTCTAAACCACTTAAATGGTTTCACAGAGGAGGCTGCCTCTGTAAGCGATCTTATTATTTCATTGTGACACTGTTGTTGTATCCTAAGGCTAATATATAAGACATTTAATTGCTGCTGGACCATTTATTACATACAGGGCATTTATCTTCAATAGTGGTAAGGGAGCAGAGGCATGAAGATAAATGCCCTGTATGTAATAAATGGTCCAGCAGCAATTAAGTGTCTTATGTATTAGCCTTAGGATACAACAACAGTGTCACAATGAAATAATAAGATCGCAACTGGCTGCTATATGTGTCTTCTAAAAGTAAATACACGTAGGGTAAAGAATAAGATTTTATTTGCTGGAGAAATAAAAGGTATATTTTAATAAAGGTCCTGAAAGGAATCATCATAGCAGTGCTATTTGTGTTTGAAAGTTAACCAGATTCTGGGCCATATGGCTATTTTTTGAAGAAAGGTGTTTGCCTCTGTAAGCCCATCGGCAATTAAATAAAGTGATTGTAGGGTGCTGATGGGTTACCATGGTAGCCAGGAACCTAACAATCATACCTCCCAACTGTTGAAAACGCCCAAAGAGGGAAAATAACAGCGGTGTAGGATGCCAAGGCAATTTGTTATACTAAGACAAGCATTTAACTCTGCCCAATGCCCAACTCTACCCAATCCAACCCAGTCCCCTTAGTGCCCCTACATGGTAATTATTCCCCCTTTGTGCCCCCAACAAAGTAGTTATCCCCCCTATTGCCCCCACACAGTTGTTATTCGCCCTTTGTGTCCCTCACACAATAGTTATGCCCCTTTTGTGTCCCCACACAGTACTTATGCCACTTAGTGCCCTTACACTGTAGTTATGCCTTCTTTGTGCCCCCACACAGTAGTTATGTCCTTTTGTTCCCAAAAAGTAGTTATGCCCCCTTTGTGCCCCCACACATTAGTCATTCCACATTACTGCACCTTACAAAGTAGAATGCTCGCTTAGTGCTCCATAACAGTTGTTATGCCTCTGTAGTGACCCACACAGTAGTTATGTCCCCTTAGTGCCCCTATACAGTGGTTATGCATCCTTAGTGTCCCCAAACACAACAGAATACTCCCTTTCTGCCCCTACAAAGTAAAATCCCCCATTGTCTTTATTTCTAATTATCTGAGACTGATTACTAACATGTCTTATCTGATAAAGAAGGCCCAGAAAAAGCTTTTCTTCCTGAGGAAATTGAAGAAAGCTAGACTTCCATCTCAGCTTTTAATAAATTTTTATAGGTGTGTGATAGAGAGCATTCTCTCGTACTGTATCACAGTGTGGTATGGTGATGCCATGGGGTAGAATAGGAGAGATATGAATAGGATAGTTAAGACGGCACAGAGAATTGTGAGGATTGAGCTTCTAAAGTTGGCTATGGTATATGACAATCAGAGCCAGTGGTATAATTGAGGATTCTACCCATCCAGTCCTTATCCAGACATATTTGAGTTCTTACCATCTGGCAAGAGATACAGACACGCAATGCTGATCGGGCGGACACCGGAGCCGTGAGTGCCCCATCAGTGTCGAGGCATGGCAGTCACTGACAATGGGGCCCCTGCTGTATCCTCTGGCATCGCTGTAAGAGCTGCTGCCGGTGGATTAACCACTTCTATGCCGTGGTCAGCGCTGGCTGCGGCATAGAAGGTGTTTGCAATGTATAAGTGGTCTCCATTGGGTCCCCGCACTGCAGTGACAGGGACCCGATGAGTGAGTAGGCAGCCCCATGCTTTACACAGGCATTGGGGCTTGCCTTCTATGGAGGCCTGGGAAATCCAGCCCCCAGGCTGAGTCTCCTCGGCAACTGTCAGTGTATTACACTGGTAATACACTAACAGGCAATGCATTACAATAAAGATGTATTGTAATGCATTGCAGAGGGGATCAGACCCCCAAAAGTTGAAGTCCTAGAGTGGGACAAAAATTTTAAAAAAGTGTTTAGGGGCTTATTCCCCACATGCGTCTCCTTGACGCCTATATTGGTATTTTATCTATCTTAGATATCCAATCACATGTTCTTACAAATTACGCTAGTTTCTATGTAAACCCCACAAAGTGACTTCATAACTGAACTGGTGCTTAAAAAGTGGCTTTTGGAAATTGTTTAAAACATTTTAAGAATTACTTCTAAAATTCTAAGCCTTAAAATTACATTTACAAAAATAAAATGACTTTTACAAAATGATGCCAACATAAAGTAGACATATGGAGAATGTTAAGTAATAACTTTTTTATGAGGTATCACCGTTTTAAAAGCAGAAAAATGAAAATTTTAAAAAATGCAAATTCTTCAGAATTTTTGGTAAATTTTGGATTTTTTTTATAAATGAAGGTGAAATATATCGACTCAAATTTAACACTGTCATGAAGTACAATATGTCATGAGAAAACAATCTCAGAATAGCTTAGATAAGTAAAAGCGTTCCAAAGTTATTACCATATAAAGTAACACATGTCAGATTTGCAAAAAATGGCCTGGGCAGGAGGGTGAAAACTGGCCCGGGGTAGAAGGGGTTAAAGAGGACCCATCACCACAAAATTCAATACAATCTGAAACTTGTCAGTAAAACTTGTAATTTATACATTTATATCTTTGCTTTTTCCACTTCCTGTGAATACATGTTGGTACAGAGGGGAGGGGTAATCAGTGACTGACATCTATCTTTTATGCATACTTATACACATAATGCTATCAATCACTGATATTACCTCCTCCCTTGTACCGATAGCTCTTCACAAGGCTACAAAAAAAAGCAGATATATAAATGCAGTTTTTATCTTTTCCCACAAAACTATATAACAATCTGCTCATCTTCTTCTGCACTATAACATGGTGCTTTCAGATTGCATTGTATTCTGACAGGTGGTGACAGATCCTCTTTAATAATTGATGCGCTGTTTTTCTTATGTGTTGAGTTAGGGTTGTAGGTTATTGGAAATGAGCTGGAGGATGGAGGTTTATATTTATATGACATAGATTATCATAAATCATGACTCACTTAGGTGGACCATGATTGATGGCATTAAACCTATGCACCTTGGTATTTATGTGTGCCAGAAGTATGGTTCTGTATAATTGTTGCATAATTGTTGCATAATCCTGTGAGTTATGAAAGAACTTTCGTTGTAAGTGATTATAATGACAATAAAGTCTTATCTTATCACAATAGTTATGCCTTCTTAAGGTCTCTTTACAGTGGCCAATTTTGCAGGCGATTGTCAGGAAGGAACTGTTCCTTCCAAGCAAGTGCCTGCTCTTCAATGAAAGATGTTATGCTCAGCTGGTGCTAACCCGATGTCCCACGAGACCAACTCCCTCAGAGGGCAATGTCTAAGTACACCCCTCGTTCTTCACAATACCTCTAATGGTGAGGATAGACTTTCCCAAGGGGTGTACCATGGTGCTGCCTCTGAGGGGGGTTGGGACACGTGGGAACCAGGACCTGTGTGTGGACCTGCTGGACTTACCTCCAGATGGTACGGTAGACCCAGAGGGCGCTGGGAAGTCAGCGGCTGATCAGGCAGAAACGTAGTCAGGGTACAAAGGCCAAGGTCAAGGCAGGCAGCAACGAGGCAAAGTCCGTGAACGTAGTCCTAGGTCAGGGGCAGGCAGCAAATAGGCAAAGTCTCTTTAAACAAGAATTAGGGTGTGGTACACTGTAAAGCAGAATCCCACTAAACACCTTCACACAATAGGGCTAGACAAGCTAGTGACCAAGTTGCTCAGGCGCCTTCCTGGAGAGGTGCCTTGAAATACATCCTGCAGACCAGCCATAGGCTGGGGAATATAGGAGGTGTGTTCGTGCTGCCTCACATAAGAAGGAGAGACACGACCGCACACATCCTATATGCAGAGAGCCAGGAGGAGAATGCTCAGGAGGATAATGCCGGCGGCAGGAGCGTAGACCACAACCCCACAGCCCGCACCTATCAGCATGGTGCGCACCAGCGGGGGGATTGAGGAAGCCCGGTGTCCATGCCTGTGTGTGGGGACACAATCGCAGGCACAGGGCTCCAGGTTAACAAAGGACACCCCTCCATTTACATGCAGTGATCTCCTCCACAGGATGATGAGGAGTAATCACTAATGCCATCGCTCGTCCCCACACAGAATCATTGTTTGCCAGCAGCAGAGTGCTGTTTACACTTAGGTTGACAATTCAGGTGCCTGCACAAATGATCTAATTAACTGATGAATGAGCATTTTGCTCATTGGATATTTGGCAGCACCTTTATACCGGCAGATAATTGTTAATGAGCACTCCTATGAAAGCTTGTTAGCTATTATCTGGTGGATTTTCGGCCTGTGTAAAGGGCACTTACACAGCAGAATGCCCCCTTAGTGCACCCCAACAGAAGTTATGCCCCCTTTGTTCCCCCACAAAGTAGAATGCCCCCTTAGTGCCGCCACACAGTGGTTATGAGCCCTTAGTGCTGCCACACAGCAGCGAGCCTGAGGATAGGTCATTAATATAGTAGCACTGCATTACCCCATTTAATTGCCAGTATTTTGCAGCACCCCTTATTTCAAGTACAACTGCAGTTGTTTAAAACATTGCATTATACAGTGGTGAAGCAGGAAGCCATCAACTCTCTGTTCCACTGTTCACCCTGTGACAGGTGGTTTGGTGCAGACAGGTGCAATGCAGTGACATTATTTCATCTTCTGTGTCTAGCTACATACTAGGGCAGATCTGCATTTAAAGGGGTTCTGCAGGTTTTAATATCTGATGATCTATCTTCTGGATAGATCATCAGTATCTGATCGGCGGTGGCCCGACACCCGGGGCCCCCGCCGATCAGTTGTTTGAGAAGGCAGCGGCGCTACAGGAGTGCCGCGGCCTTCTCAGTGTTTACCCGCAGGCCAGTAACGTCACGACTAGTATCACTGGCCTGGGCGGGGCTAAGCTCCATTCATGTGAACAGAGCTTAGCCCCGCCCAGGCCAGTGATACTAGTCGTGACGTCACTGGCCTGCGGGTAAACACTGAGAAGGCCGCGGCGCTCCTGTAGCGCCGCTGCCTTCTCAAACAGCTGATCGGCGGGGGCCCCGGGTGTCGGGCCGCTGCTGATCAGATACTGATGATCTATCCAGAGGATAGATCATCAGATATTAAAACCTGCAGAACCCCTTTAAAGATCTACTCTGTTCATTTTGGGAATGTGGGCTAGGTGAGTATGCTGTGTGAGGAGCACAGCTAGGGGTCTTATGCTGTGTGAGGGCACAGCAAGGGTCATTATACTGTGTAAGGGGCACAGCAGAGGGGCCTATATTGTATTGGAGGCATATAAGAGGGCCTTAAGGTGCTATTACACTGTCAATGTATGGGCAGTGCTACCACCAATGGATGAGAACACATGCATCGGCGCTAGTTTGCACTAGCAAACTCAGGCCCGATGCATACTGAATGCTGTTCTGTTCATTATCAACACATCCCTGATTAGACAGGGGTATATGCTGCCGATAATCGGACATCTTTTATCCTGATTAGGGATGAGCAAACTTTCTTCAAGTTCAGGTTCGACTTTCGGTGGCAATTCCGTTCTGGATTCCTATCACGGAATATAATGTAATTCTAGGACGGAATGCACCACTGAAGCCTTTAAGAGGCATTCTGTCATAATAGAAGTCTATGGGAAGCATAACAGATCCGGCTGGTTTCCATTATGCAGGATTTTTTTTTTTATGTAAAAAAAAAAATAAAAAAAATCGGACAACCCCTTTAACTTTATTAACAGCAGAAAAACTTCACCACAAGTAAATCAAAACAGTGAAGAAGTTGTTGCAATAACTATAATGATGCCCGCATCATTTCTAGTTGGCCCATGGATGTCATGCTACCCTGTTGCTAATTGAATGCCAGAAGTCATATGGTGTGTGTGTCTGTGTTTAGTCCTATTTGGTTAGCCCATGAACATACACTCCTCTACATTGAAATTGCAACACGAAGAAGAACAAGCCGTAAGGTTATGCAAATTGAGGAAGTAGCAGGTATTGCTAAGATCTGCAAATGCAAAAGACAAAACAAAATGAGGTAAATGTGCATTCGTACGTCACCATGGCTGAAACTACAAAAGGGTGACCAGATGTCCTCATTGGGCCAGACATGTCCTCTTTTTGGGACCCAAAAAATTGTCTAGCCGGGATTTCTGCATAGCGAGAAATTGTGGAGCGCTCATTAGTACAGTCTTTGGCTTGAGTAAAAAATAAAAATACCTCTTCCACTTGAATGCGGAGGGAACACTCGCTCCTCACTGGATGTGCAAAACAGGACCTGCTCTCCCAGCTTGTTGACATATCGAAAAACTATATGATTTAACATTCTATAAACCAATAAATAAAAAATGTATACATCCATTCATGAATGAGATCAGGATAACTGTGTTAATGTCCAAAGGTGGCTTTGGTTATTGAAGCAGGTGAGTGGTCTGTGCTATGCTGTTTCTTGAACTCCCATAGAAGTGAAAGGGAGCTATGGAATCAATCAGCCTGCTTGGTTGTTTCACTGTACAGCGGCGGCCTCAGGAAGCGCACGGCGTCATAGCAACGCAATTTGCGGACCGCAAAACACAACGTTCGTGTGAAAGAAGCCTAAATGACAGAATCTGATCCTAGCGACAAACTGCAGCTGCATTAAATGTGATATATCCCTCTGTATTAACAGAGGGATTTTTTGGATCACTATATTTTTAAGGCACACCTATGCTGTTCTGTCAAAATTACATATACACTTCAAAACTGACCAAGGGCTGATAATTTTAAACTACTTTTCTTTCTTTGTGTTGGTATACATTTAATTTGAAAAATAAAGGTTAAGTCTTAATAAATGAAATAGAACCCCTATAGGGATTTTTTTCTGGTCATATGGACCTTATAAGTAATATACAGTATATTTGTGTAATGTGCTCCAAATTCTTACTGCAGAAAACGCTGTGTGAACATTTCCTTACATATTACCCGCAGATTACACTGCATTTTCAAGGTGACAGGTTCTTTTTAAGGACGTCAATTAGTTTGAATGTGACCGGAGTCAAACCAGTTCAGCTTGATTCAACAAAGTGCTCCTGAGTCAATGTGGGCTGGGCCATGCCAGCTTGCCAACATTCATGACGATTCTTATTGCCATTTAAGCACCAGGATCTAGAGAATTATATTGCTGTCCACAAACCTATTGACTTTTATTTTGCATTAAATATTCTGGTTGGAACTAGGTTGATAAGAGCCCTACACATCCACAAAGTGGAGATGCCTGATCAATGTTCCCCACCAAGGCCTGATTCACATGACTGTCCTCAGTCCAGGAAACAAGGCCTATGTATGAGCCGCATCTTCCGGACTGACATGGCTCCCCTGACCCAAACTGACGGCATACTAGTGTTACAGTCAGTTCCCATCTGATTACAGGTCTATTGTACTGTACTCACATGAACTGACTGTATAGTAAATTACTATGATGCAGACAATTCAGGTATGCCAAGTCAGTCCGGGAGATGCAGCAGACACACGGTTCATGTTTCTTGGACCAAGCATGGTCGTGTGAATCAGGCCTTGGTGGTCATCTCCATTCTGTGGATGTGTAGGGCTCTCATCAGTATAGTGAATACAGTGCTTTATAAGTGGCGGGTTAGCAGATACATCATGAGCTTTTCATGACGTATCCATTAAATGGATGCCATTATGGTCTATGGGAGACAGATGCCACTGTTAGGTCAGCCATACAAATAAGATCACTCCTACTGCCCTCATACAGGGGCTCAGACAAGCAGGAATGTGTTGGCAATAAGAGGGGGAGAAAGCCACTGCCAGACTGTTCTAGCAGTTGCTCATCTTCTTGAGAACAAAGGGTTTGGGTAGCCAAAATCCCACGGAACCATCCTTATCTCCCTAGACACTTGCTGTTGGGAGCCCTTCCCCTCCCCCTTACACATTAGTTTGGTGGGTCAGCTTGCACCTAATGTGTATGGTCAGCTTATGGCATCAATCACCCATAGGCTATATTGGCATTTATTTAACAGATACCATATGAAAAGCTATTGAATTGCTCATGCTAAATATGTTTAACAGATGCCTGAGATGGATGTCATACAGTGGCAACCGTTACCCATAGGCCACCATGTTAAAAAAAAAAACATATAACGTGCACAATATGTTTTTTAACTGGAATCCGAGGGATGGAACCGAGGTATACCAATCAGACGGAGGTCTAAAGGACACTTTTCAGACCCTCCTCTGACAAATAGGCCTTATAGATACGTTCAGGACTTTATGTGAACATAGTCTTAGGCTAATTTCACAAAGGTGATGTTTCTGTCCAGATGTGGTGCATTTTTACAATGGACAGCATCTGGACTGGACCCTGACCCATTCATTTGAATGGGAACAGGCACTTGAGCAATGTTTATCACTAACCATCTTTCTGTTCAGGAAAAATCACAGCATGTTCTATCGTCATCAATTTTTCAAACAGGACTGGTCCATTCAAGTCAATGGATCAGTGAAAAAAATGACAACATATAGACGGCATCCATGTTTGGTCCATCTTTCACTGATGGCTGCTAGCAGATGCTGTGTATTATTCTTCAGTTTTTCTTCATGAGCATGAAAAAACAGATGACAAATGGAAACAATCTGGACAGAAAGAACAGAAACACTGAACGCAATCACAGACAAAACTAATTTAACTTGCATACAAAATCATCTATTTTTCACTAAGCAGACCCTGGCACATTTCATATCGCTTAAAGGGATTATCCCGTGAATAATGTAAAAAGTGAAAATCAGATACCATATAGTACATGACAATCTCTTTTTAACAAAGCTAGCACCAGCCCTGTACCTCACAAGGATCCAGAGATCTCCTCATTCATTGCTCTGCTAGATTTATATCAAGCTGGAAGCTCAAGGGGAGTGTCTTTTCTGCTGCAGCTAAGGGGGCGTGTCTCATCTCTCCCTATCACAGCTCAGGAGGAAGTTGAAAGATGAAAGTGAGCACGTGCGGCCAGCTCAGTGAGCAGGTCAAAGAAATAAGAAAAAATACAATCAGCAGGTGGCGCTATACAGATACATTTTATTGAATAACTCAGTGGCAATACTACTATGTAGAATATTGTTCTAAACAAATCTCATGTACAGTTTGCGGATTCTTTCGTGCGTGGAAATTGACCTGCCTTGTGGATTTCTAAATCTGCAGCATGTCAATTATGTTTGTGGTTTTAGCAGCGAATTTCACCCTTTTCAAATGAAGAATGAGATCAGCAGCAAAACCGCATCTAATCCACACCAAAAACCACTGAAATTCGTGCAGATCTTCTGCATGCTGACCTGCACCTGTCTGCAGCTACCCTAATGGTTCACACAGAGTTAAAAGGATTCATCTTTAGAATCCTTTTGACCTACTTGCAGTTTGCTTTGCATCTTTTTTTGCAGGACAGTATATTTTTTTTAGATTGTATGCTCTATTCTGTCCGTCGAAAAAAGGCAGAAAGGAATGAACAGCAGGTGACGTGGATTCCAACGATGAATCCTTGAATTCTATTAAAGTGAATATATCCTTCATGGTATATAATTGCATACATTTTTGGGGTATTCAGGCGTATACCTCCAATAGAAAACCCTGCAGAAGACTAAAACACAATGTGAACTCAGCCTAAGATGGTGAAAGCAAACATCCCTGGTAGTCTAGGATAGAGAATAATGGAAGCATCACTGGTGGTCTAGGATACCAAATAATGGAACTGTTACTGGTGGTCTAGGATAGAAGATAATGGAAGCATCACTGGTGGTCTAGGATACCAAATAATGGAACTGTTACTGGTGGTCTAGGATAGAAGATAATGGAAGCATCACTGGTGGTCTAAGACAGTGAATAATTGAAACACTACTGTGGTCTAGAATAGTGAATAATGAAAGCATTACTGGTGGTCAAGGATAGCGATAATAATGGAAGGATTACTGGTGGTCTAGGATAGAGAATAATGGAAGCATTACTGGTGGTCTAACAGTGAATTATGGAAACATTACTAGTGATCAAGGATAGCGATAATAATGGAAGGATTACTGGTGGTCTAGGACAGAGAATAATGGAAGCATTACTGGTGGTCTAGGGTAGTGATAATAATGGAAGCATTACTGGTGGTCTAGGGTAGTGATAAAAATGGAAGCATTACTGGTGGTCTAGGCTAATGAATAATGAAAGCATTACTGATGGTCTAGGGTAGAGAATACTGGAGGAATTATTGGTGGTCTAGGGTAGCGAATAATGGAAACATTACTAGTGGTCAAGGATAGTGATAATAATGGAAGCATTACTGGTGGTCAAGGATAGCGATAATAATGGAAGCATTACTGGTGGTCTAGGATAGAGAATAATGGAAGCATTACTGGTGGTCTAAGATAGTGAAATTAATGGAAGCATTACTAGTGGTCTAGGATAGAGAATAATGGAAACATTACTAGTGGTCTAGGATAGTGAATAAAGAGAATAATTAAAGCATTACTGGTGGTCTAGGATAGTGAATAATGGAAACATTACTTGTGGTCTAGGACAGTGAATATTAGAAGCATTACTGATGCTCTAGGATTGCAAATACTGGAAGAATTACTAGTGGTCCAGGATAACGATAATAACAGAAGCATTACTGGTGGTCTAGGATAACGAATAATGTAAGCATTAATGGTGGTTTAGGATAGTGAATGATGAAAGCATTACTGGTGGTCTAGGGTAGTGATAATAATGGAAGCATTACTGGTGGTCTAGGATAGCAATAATAACAGAAGCATCACTGGTGGTCTAGGATAGTGAAATTAATGGAAGCATTACTAGTGGTCTAGGATAGTGAATAAAGAGAATAATTAAAGCATTACTGGTGGTCTAGGATAGTGAATAATGGAAACATTACTTGTGGTCTAGGACAGTGAATATTAGAAGCATTACTGATGCTTCAGGATTGCAAATACTGGAAGAATTACTAGTGGTCCAGGATAACAATCATAACAGAAGCATTACTGGTGGTCTAGGATAACGAATAATGTAAGCATTAATGGTGGTTTAGGATAGTGAATGATGAAAGCATTACTGGTGGTCTAGGGTAGTGATAATAATGGAAGCATTACTGGTGGTCTAGGGTAGTGATAATAATGGAAGCATTACTGGTCGTCTAGGATAGTGAATAATGGAAACATTACTGATGGTCTAGGGTTAGTGATAATAATGGAAGCATTACTGGTGGTCTAGGGTAGTGATAATAATGGAAGCATTACTGGTGGTCTAGGATAGTGAATAATGGAAACATTACTGATGGGTCTAGGGTAGTGATAATAATGGAAGCATTACTGGTGGTCTAGGGTAGTGATAATAATGGAAGCATTACTGGTGGTCTAGGATAGTGAATAATGGAAACATTACTGATGGTCTAAGGTAGTGATAATAATGGAAGCATTACTGGTGGTCTAGGGTAGTGATAATAATGGAAGCATTACTGGTGGTCTAGGATAGTGAATAATGGAAACATTACTGATGGTCTAGGGTAGTGATAATAATGGAAGCATTACTGGTGGTCTAGGATAGTGAATAATGGAAACATTACTGATGGTCTAAGGTAGTGATAATAATGGAAGCATTACTGGTGGTCTAGGGTAGTGATAATAATGGAAGCATTACTGGTGGTCTAGGATAGTGAATAATGGAAACATTACTGGTGGTCCAGGATAGTGATAATAACGGAAGCATTACTGGTGGTCTAGGATGTATTGTCCATAAGTGGTTGTCCATGATCTGCAATACATATATGGCACAACTGCTGGTAAGAAGAGCCCACTTTTTCTAATCTTGCACAACCCAGACATTATGTAGTAACGCCATTACTTAGAGCAAAGTAGCAGAGTTTGTAGGAAGTGGGCAATCCCTGTTTTATCCTATCAAGTGAAGTGAATGTGTCTTCTAATAGGGATGCATTCGGCCTCACAGCCCAGCTGTGTAATACCACACACATGCCATGCAGGTATCCGTGCCCGGGCACAGCACTGAGATATGAGTAACATGCTAGGAGTCGGCTGAATGTTGTCAGCTCCCCCCTCGGTTGCTCGGTGACCCGGTCTGGGCGCACCAGGAAGTGCCGGCCCTTTACCAGCAATGCATTGTGGGAACTCCCCTCAGATCCAAGATGGCGGCCAGCAGGAGGCTGATGAAGGTAATGGGGGGATAGGGCGGCTCTTTCATTCGGAAAAAGCGGGTTTCTGGCTGCTTACTGCTCTCCGGTCATATTTCAGCCCCTGGGGGGAACTAGAGGCAGCAATCAGTAGTAATAATAACCCCAGGGCTAGGCCTGGAATCCCCGGCCTCACCCCGCGCCGCCCGCCGAGTCCGGCACTCCCTGTTCCGCGTTGTGTGGGGAGTGGGGAAGCGGCTGGAGATGAGAGCTCCGCCATAAGACAGGAGCCCTGGCTCCTGGAGGTGATGTGCGGGGACACGAAGGAGCGAGCGCTGCGGGGCCCGGGGATACTGGTGTGTGCCATGGCTGGAAGGTAGTGCGGGGCAGGCATTGTGTAATCCCGCAGGGGGAACCTACCTGTGCCAGTCACAGCTAGGGCAGTACATGCTTGTAGTCTCCAGCCCCTTGCCATGATGGTTCTTGAGCTTTTACAGTCATCTGTACAGTACAGGCCTGTAGTTATTACATCAGCAGCCTGCTCTGTGATACATACTTGCTGACAGTTTCCATACTTAGTGGGGTCCCATATAATGATCATTATTCATCATCTCAGCAGTTACATAATATTTTGCTGGGGTCGAAACCCATGATGGGGTCATCTTCACAGACTCCTGGGTGGTGATGATCGGCGGGGGGTTGGGTGTTTTTTATCCAAAGTTGATAAAAAGTTCAGTCCGTTAAAACGGATGGATTAGACATGAGAATGGATAGATCAGTCTACCGCTCTGGAGGTGCTTGTCAATTGGATAAGCAGGTAGAAGTGGGGTCTCCTCTGATGGATCTGTGGCACTGGGTGATAGGTTGAGCTGGACTTTGTGTTACAGTGTATGGGTTCTGCTACTAGAAGTCTGATTTCAGCTCTGCAGCCGCCTGCACGTTAGTCATGTTAGATAAAGTCTACTTTCTGCCAATATTCCTCTCCTTTTTATGACCGGAAAGAGTGACTGAAGCCAAACAAAGTCTGTGGAAAAGTCAGTGTGTGGTGTTGGATATTTTTGGTCATGGCCAGATGCGGATCGGTGGGTATGGGCTTCAAGGTTTCCATAAACATCATGTATGGGCACCATAGAAGTGAAAGGAGACTTGGTCATATCAGATCTGTGGGGGTCTACGCCAGAAACCATATAGTGGATGGAGTCAGAAGCACAGGGTTCCAGCTGCTGTGTAGTGGCCATTCCAGTGAACAGCAGCTGAGCCTGCAGTACGTTGGTGCATAGTTCCAGCACTGGCAGCTGCCCAAAACAGCGGATATTGGGTATGTGGGCACCGATCTGATACAGATGACATATCCTGAGGATAGACAATCAATATCGAAGTCCTGGAAAAGCCCTTCAAAGAGCACCTGTCACCATGCATTCCCCATGTAATACCAATTCTGGAGCATCTATTCTTATGGCTCTATCTTGTGCCATTCCTTTATTATTTCTGCTAGAAGTTATGAATGAATTGCTAGCAGTCTGCAGTAAGGGTACAGATGGTAACCAGGGTGGTGGGGGGTGTACCTGCACAGACTCACTCTGTCCAATCAGTGTTGCCATTTTCAGACTGCAGGTACACACCCCTCTGTACCCTTACTGCAGACTGCTAGCAATTCACTCATAAATTCTAGTAGAAATAATACAGGAATGGCACAACATACAGACATAAGAATAGATGCTCCAGAATTGTTATTACATGGGGAATGCATTAAGCTATTAAAACAGACATGTCAGGAACGGTGAAAGGTCCTCTTTAAAGGGGTTTTCTGGGAGTTAACTACTGATGATCTATCCTCAGTATCTGATCAGTGGCGGGCCGACACCTGGGACCCCCGCCGATCAGCTGCTTGAGAAGGCACCAGTGCTCCTGTGAGCGCTGCGGCTTTCTCTTAGCTTTTCCTAGGCCAGTGACGTCATGTTCATTGGTCACGTGGCCTAGGAGCTGCTCAGCCCCATTCATGTGAATGTGGCTGAGCGCCATACCAAGCACAGCCGCTGTACAGTGTATGGCACTGTGCTTGGTGAGCGAGGAGAAGGTAGCGGAGCTCACGGGAGCACTGGTGCCTTCTCAAACAGCTGATCTGCGGGGGTCCTGGGTGTCAGACCCCCACCAATCAGATACTGATGACCTATCTCTGAAACACCCTCCAAACTACAGTAAGCGGTGTATAGTGTAAGTGACGTCGAGTCCGAATATATGTTTTATCTTCATACGCACTTCCATTCCGACTCTGTGCTCCCACAAACCTGCAGTAAAATGCATTGAGAGGACTCCAGTGCTCACTCACATAATGGAGAGGACTCAAAGAAGAGTCCTGTCAATGAATGGAGAGCGGGCCGCGCTTGCGCGGTGCGCACTTTTTCACTTCGGGGGCCCTGTTCTGGATATAGGTGCAGGTCCCAGCGGCGGGACCCGCACCTATAGGACAATGGGGGCATATCCTAGCGATATGCCCCCATTGTCCAAGATGAGAAGACCCCTTTAAGTATTACAAGCTAATTTCTATTGCATTTGTTGGCAGGCACTTGGGATTTATCAGGCTCTTTGGTTGTATAGCCCACTCAGGGTGGGGGTCTCATGTCACCCTTTATTTTGGTAGAAGCGAAGCATCAAGTATAAAACTGGAGAAGTGCCAGGTGCTCAGAAATCTGTGCGCATTATGGAAACGCAATGATTTCTTCACTGCATTGGTGCCCTACATGATTGTAACCATTTTTCGTTATAAATAAAGTTAGGCTTGCCTAGATAATGCCCATAGGATTGAATGGACAGCGGTCACATGCGCCACTGCAGCCAATGGCTGGCCTCAGCAGTAACATGTCCCCAAGTTGGCATAGAAGGACTGGAATACCTGTAAAGAGAATGGAGCGGGTGAGTATGGATTGCTCCACAGGTACTCCAGGTTTGGGTGCCCATTTAAAAAAAAAAAAAAACCCGGACAACCCCTTCAATAGCGGTCCGGCACCAGACGTCTCTCCTGACGACCCATGGGGAGAGAGGAGAATGTTGCTTCCAGACGTCTCTAGACCTCTGGGGTTTCTTTCCTGGCCGAGCAAAAGGATTGGATGTTGAAATTCAAAGTCCCATCACTTTTTCTCAGACACCCGTTCGGGCCCGTCGGCTTTTCCGCACGTCCCGGCTCTGCTTCGTGGCCCACTTCTCGGTGGAGCTATGAAAGTAAAACTGTAAGGGAAGTGCTTTTACGTTAGGAAATCACTGCTGATTCATTTCTTGCCTCTGAAGACCCCGTTTAAATGAAACAGGAAGTGGACAGTGTCTTTTGTGACGTTCAGTGTTGGCCATGCTGCAGAAGTGTAGGACTAGGGATAGAACATCCAAAAACGTCACTTCAATACTGTACGGAGGGAGCTCTGTACAGTATTAGAATGTATTGGCTCAGATGAGCCGAAGTTATTACTTCACAAAGTCTCGCAAGACTTTGCATAATAACTTCAGAAATTGATTTATACTGTAAAAAAAAAAAAAAAATTCCTAAACTCTGGTTCGGTTCCAGGGTAACCCTTAGGCTCATCGGAGCCCATACATTCTAATACTGTACAGAACGCTCGCTCCGCACAGTATT
This sequence comes from Rhinella marina, assembly GCA_900303285.1. Taxonomy (NCBI): domain Eukaryota; kingdom Metazoa; phylum Chordata; class Amphibia; order Anura; family Bufonidae; genus Rhinella; species Rhinella marina. The sequence continues at coordinate 21,176 of ONZH01008717.1, forward strand.
GAAACAAAGTTTTATGCGAATTGACTTGTTTCATCCGAAGTCGTTTCGCTCATCCCTAGTCAGGACCTGCTCTTCCTGTATAAATACCGCTGATTCTAACGTCTGTATGTGCAGATGGTATGTTGTATTCTGGAGGCCTCACATACTGTGGGGTACTTTTAGCAATATATTAAAGGGGCTGTCTCACCTCCAGCATTGGTCAGATAGGTGCAGGTCCCACCTCTTGAATGTGAACAGGAGCGTGCTGTGCATGCGCAGCTGCCCTCCATTCATCTCTGTAGGAGTCTGAAATTTCTGGCAGTGATGGCTAACCTCCGGCACTCCAGCTGTGGTAAAACTACAACTCCCAAGATGCACACTTGCTTGGCTGTCCTCAGAACTTTGTAGAAATGAAAGGAGCATGCTGGGAGTCGTAGTTTCACCACAGCTGGAGTGCCGGAGGCTAGCCATCACTTCTTTAGACACTCCATTCTAGAGATAGGTTCGAGTACCACCTCTGCAAACCTATCTGACTGACAAATTGTGTCTTTCCGAACTCTTGCATGGGGCAACGCTGGCAGCACACTGAGGCACCATGTGCTAGTATTGGGCTGTGTTCTCATCTGCATTGGGGCCCTGTCATATTTGATGGCAGCAGTAGCGTAGCATGCAGCACCGTTCTTCCTGTAAAAGCAATGACCTCATGATGGAACCCCACTGAACCCTGTTATAAGGTGGTGAGGTCTGTCGGGTGTTATGAAGATGTGCACAGAGCCTTACAAGGGTTGGTCCATCTGGGACATTGATGGTCATCTGTATCAGATAAGATCCAGGCCTCTGGAGTGAAGGAAAGCACACTGCACAGAAAATAGCCAAGTAAGCTCGCAAGCGTGACCACTTCTCCATTCACTGCTATGGGACTGCCAGAAATAGCCAATCTGCAAGTTTTAGATCTCCCATAGAGATGAAATGGAGGGTGGCTGTGCTTGAACGTCTGCTGTTCACTTTGGGGGGCCTGTTCTGGATATAGGAGTGGGTCTGGGACCCATGGTCAACCCCTTTAATAAATCTCCCCCAGCACAGTGTTTGCCATTGCCCGGGCTAAATTGTCTGCTACAAGATTACAGTGTGTGGTACTTTATTACTCAGCAAAGCCTCCCCCGTGTAGGATACAAGGATTTCATCGCCGTTTAACAGATTTGCAGGGTATGAACTTATTCCGACTTTATTCTTTAAAATTTCCCAAAGCAATGAATTATCTATCACTTTATGTAAAAAAAAAAAAAAAACGCTTACTTTTGACAGTATTGGGTTGGCGCAGCGACTGACCACTTACCCTGTCACACAGCAGCGAGGTTCCTTTTAACTACTAAATACTTTATGTAAGCAGAGGTTGCGCTACATTTATTCTGGAACAGTAAAAATACTCCCTTTGCCATTTTGGAGGAGTATTTTTTTACCACAGGAGGAGTACAAAAGTTGCAGTAATACAAAATACGTAGGCCTGCATTAGCTCACATCTACGTTAGGGGCCTCTATGGCAGATTCTGTAGAAAAACAAAAAAAACAAAAAAAAAAAACAGACAATCCTCCCATGCAGGACTTTTTTGTCCGGTAAAAAGACTGAATCCCAAACGGAACCTGAACGGATCCCGTCATAGTCAATGAAGTCTTCAGCTCCTGTCCTGTCAGTCAAGCCGGGTTCACATTACATTTTTTGCTATACGTTTAACTTACACAAAAAAAAAAGTATGTGTTAACGGATGCCTCAGACAGATGCCATACAGTGGCATCCCTCACCATAGAGTTCCATTGTGCAACAATTGTTGTTTTTTTTTTTTTTTTTTGCTCGACTTTGAAGGATTGAAAAACGTGGCACACTACTCTTTCCTTTCCTGCAAAAAATAAAACAAAACATATACGATAACATATATAGTTTTTTACGATGGAACTCTTCTGAGGCATCTGTTAACATATGTACCGTATTTTTTGCTATATAAGACGCACCGGCCCATAGCATGCAACTAGGTTTTAGAGGACGACCATAAGAAAAAATATTTTTCATTAGACCTCAGGTCAGACCAGCAACCAGACCCCCAATGTTAATAAGACCTCAGCTCAGACCCCCAATGTGAATGACCCGCAATCAGCCCCCATGCCTCACTTCAGCCCCCATTCATTATGAGCCCAGCATGCCTCTCATCAGTTAAAATAAAAAAACAAAAAAAACAAACACACTTACCTCTTCTGCTTCTGGACGCGGCCACTCCTCACCTCCAGTGCGCTCTGTCTTCTTAGTGCTGCGGCTGTGCTGTAGCCCGATGTGCCCTCACGCTGTGTGTAGCCACTGCACAGCCGAATGGAGGACCAGTATGCGGTGAGTACAGAGTCTTCACCGTTCCCGGTCCTCCAGTGCTCATGAGCGCTTCCATAATGGAAGTGCTCATTAGCATTTACCCCATAAGACGCAGGGGAATTTTCCCCCCATTTTTTGGGGAAAAAGTACGTCTTATGGGGTGAAAAATACAGTAATATATTTTTTGTGTACACTGCAGTTATTGTCATTGTTCTGCTCATCTGACGGAGCAGAACAGAAATAAATAGCAGTGGTGTGAACATGGCCTAAGAGGTGGGTATGCAGGGAACCATTATAAACAGCAGGCTATTATAGCCAAATGAAGTCCAGTCCAATGTGGCGGATCTTCTCTGTACTTTACCACTTGGCTATAATAGCCTGCTGTGCACAGATATCAAACAGTGCACTACATTGATGCTCTGCCGGCACCGCTCACAGTGCGCCCTGCGCTGATGGAAGGCAGGGAAAAGTCTAAGGCCTTAGGCTACTTTCACACTAGCGTTTTTGCCTGATCCGGCAGGGTTCAGCAAAAACACCTCCGTTACCGATAATACAACCATCTGCATCCATTATGAACTGACCCGGTCGTGTTATCTTTAACGTTGCCAGGACGGATCCGTTATGAAAGTCAATGGGGGATGGATCCACTTTCTGTTGTGTCTGAGAAAACGGATCTGTCCCCGTTGACTTGCATCATGTGATAGGGTTGTCACGATACCAAAATTTTGCTTCGGTTTCGATACCATAAAAAAGTATTTCGATACTCGATAGCATTCGGTACCACGCGAAAAAATTAAACACCAAAAAAGCTGCGTGCATTCCTTATTTTATGGAACGCCCGGCCCATAATAGAGCAGTCCTATCCTATTTTTTGGGGGGCCAAGGTGACTAAAAAATGTCGAATTGCGCAGTTTTGATTTTTTTTTCTGTTATGGCGTTCACCACACATGTGATATTTTTTAAATAGTTTGCACTTTTTTTGTCATGGCAATATGTTTATTTTTTTGTTTCTAAATTTTATATGTAAAATTGGGAAAGGGGGTGATTTAAACTTTATATTTTGGTGGTCGTTTTTCTTTTTTCTTTTTTTTTAAACCTTTTTTTTTTTTTTTTTTTACTTTTTAATAGCTATTAGCCCCCTTATGGGCTAGAACCTGGGATCTTTTAATCCCTTGTCCTATTCACCCAAATGGAGCTCTATCAGGCTGAATAGGACTTCACACTGTCTCTGCTGCCCTGTACTTTCTGCACACAGCAGCAGGGAGTGTCCTGGTTGCCATGGTAACCGATCTGAGCCCCGCGATTACACTGCTGAGGCTCAGATCATAAAAGAGAGGGTGCACAGCGCCACCAATGAGACTAATACCTGGTGGGGGGGGGCTGGGGGAGACGGCGCACTGTGCCCCCAATGAATATAAAGCACATTAAATGAAGTATAGGAGGTAGCGGGTGCCGGGAGCAGTATACCTGGCCTCAATAACAGGGTGTGAGATCCGCAGCAATTAACCCCTCAGGGTGCCGGGTATCTTATACCGCTGCCTCCTATACTTGAACTAATGTGCTTTGCATTCATTGGTGGCACAGTGGCCACAGCCCTTCCCTTCCTCCTCTCTGCTATCACCCCATTGGTGGCAGCGGCACATTGGAGAGAGAGGGAGGGAGGGACTCCGCCTCCTCCACTGTGCTGGTGAAAAGAACATGGCAGCGCTGAGAGCAGCGTCTGTTATGTTCTCAGTCTAACTGAGTATCGTTAAATAGTAAGACCCGGTATCGTATCGATCCGGGTCTAAAGGTATCGATTGGGTATCGATAGTTCGATACCCGGTGCAACTCTATTGTGTGCATCGTTTTGCTCCGCATCCCATGATGGAAAGAAAACTGCAGCATGCTCTCCGGTACGGGAACGCAACCAAATGGAGTGCAATGCTTTTTGGAGCGTTCCGTTCAGTTACGTTTTGTCCCCATTGTCCTATGACGGATCTCAATACCGGTGTAAAAGGGGATATTAATTATTGGTATTTTGGGGCGTACCAATAATTAATATTCATAAATAGGCAAAACTCGCTTCCGCTAGTTCCGCCTATTTATGACTAGGTAAATCTCCTACTGCCTTTCACACGACCTAAAAGGGACTCAAAATACACGTTAACACTGCAATAAACACTGTACACTGTATTATAAATAATAATACTTATTATTTATTAACAATACAGTATAATAAAATCCTAGCTACACTACACAATCCCGTTTAACTCCAACCACAATACTAACTAAACAAAACACACACAGACTTATAGCAGCCCTCCCCAACCTAACTAAGTTACTGTCCCTAGGAACAAAGGGGTTAAATTTCAGTACAATGCAAACCGTATGGTTTATGGGACAACAAGGAGGTTCAGGGGTTGCAGTAGAGTAATCCAGGGGTTGCAGGGCTATGGTTGGGTCAGGGAATACAGGGCACCAGGGGTTAATGCAGGGATAACAGGGCAGGGGTGCAGGGGTTAAATCAGGGCAGTTCAGGGGTACAGCAGGGCTATGGTTGGGTCAGGGAATACAGGGCACCAGGGGTTAATGCAGGGATAACAGGGCAGGGGTGCAGGGGTTAAATCAGGGCAGTTCAGGGGTACAGCAGGGCTATGGTTGGGTCAGGGAATACAGGGCACCAGGGGTTAATGCAGGGATAACAGGGCAGGGGTTAAATCAGGGCAGTTCAGGGGTACAGCAGGGCTATGGTAGGGTCCAGGGGTTCAGGCAACAGGGCAGGGGTTAACAGTAGGGGGTTGACAGGGCTGGCAAGGGTTAAAGGTAGGGAAAATAGGGCACTGGGAGCAGGGGTCTGGAACAGGAGTTAAATGTTCATTGGTGGTTCAGGGGATAGGGGTACTCAGCCAATCCAGGGGTCCTTGCTCGTTGTCCAGGGGATGATTCTTGTTCTCCTTGTTCCAGGGGTCTTCTTTACTGGGGAGGCACGGCTCAACTGAAGAGCGCAGCGCGATCGGGTTATTTAAACCCGGTCGCGCTCGCTCCCGCGCTGCCAGCGAGCGCGCCGGCAGCCGTGTGCACGAGCGCCGGCGCGGTGCTATGACGTCACCGCGCCGGCGCGCGCTGTTTCCCGGGCGGAGGATCTCTTTGTATCTCCGGCGCTTGTAATTACAAGCGCCGGAGGTACGCGCCGGACAGAGACAGGGAAACCTATTGTTTCCCTGTCCTGTTAATTGCCCCCAGCAGCGCTGAGGGTAATTAACAGAAGGGACAGAAGATCATATCGATCTTCTGTCCCTTTGAAGTACCTGGGACTAGACTAATTAGTCCAGTCCCATGTCTCCAGCTATCCCCAGCAGATGGGCCATTGTCCATCTGCTGGGGCTATAGGGGGGGGGGGGGGGGCGCCCTGGTTATTACATGTATATAGATACATGTACATAACTGGGGATCATGCACATGCATCTATATACTACTGGAGGACATATATATAAGGGGTCATATGTGGAAAGGGGGCAATATATATAAAAGGGGGCCTATAAGGATAAAGGGGGCATTTATATAACAAAGGGCATTAGGTATATAACAAGGGGCATTATTATAAGAAAGGGGGCATTAAAATATATAAATATATATATAAATATAGGTGCATGCAAATGGGGCTCATGCACACATATCTATATATATATACACATACAGTTAGAGCACCTGGTGGATAACCACATCCACCAGGGCTTCAGGCCTTCGTGGCCATGGGGCCACAGACCCTAAATTTGGGGCCACCCATATATGCATATACATATGGGTATATGCATATATTGTAGGCGGCGCCCACACTTCCTTCTACAACCGAAAAATGTGAACGCAAGTATGAAAGCAGCCTTAGATGTTTATATGCAAATGAGCCTTTAGGAGCAACGGGGGTGTTACCATTACACCTTGAGGCTCAGCTCTGCAGAGGACGTGGCAGTCGCAGACTTTGACAGGGCCAGGCAGTGATAACATCATCACACCTGCCTGGCCCTGTCAAAGTGCAGAGGGCGTGACAGTTGCAGAGATTGGAGCCCCAAGGTGTAATGGTAACACCCCCGTTGCTCCTGGAGGCTCATTTACATATATTAAAACATCATTTTTCACAGTAATGTGGACACATCTGAACATTGGACTAACACAGATGTCTTCAGATGCCAGGCGCACATGTAACAGGTCAGCCAGTTTCATGATCGTCAGGGGCTCCAACCACTGGCGCCCTTGCCAATAATGGGGGCTTGTGTTCCCCATTTGAATGTGAAACACATTTGTGTCCACCTTCTCCATTCAGCTCTATGGAGTAGGCGCATGCATGTCTGTCCTACTGATGTGCTGGGACCCCGGCTGATCAGACGCTTATCATCTTGTGCATAGGGGATACGTAATTGTCATTGGACAACCCATTATGTTTTCTGAGGTTTTGGATGTTTTTATATCAGTCTACCTTAGTATGAAATAGAAAGTACAGACTTGTACAGGTGCCTTGGTCAACTCTGTACAGAGGCATAATGTGCACGTGAAGTCTCATTCCTAGTATGAGATACATGGGGGGGATTAGTAAAACTTAAACCTCAGAGTGTGTTGGAGTCGGAGTCAGTTGTGCCAAAATTTGAGGTGTACACTTGTTAATAAATTTGGTGCATCTTGCCTCCTCCTGCTAGATGTCAGTGGGAAGGGTAGTTGTCATCTCTGATTCTCAGGACTACATTATCTCCCCCACTTGGCTGCATGAGTCCTGGGTGGTCTTAAGTTTGTTCTGCAAGGCTCCTTCCACTTCTCTCTCTTGAACAGTGTTTGAAGGTGTAAGCCTCTGATCAGGGCCCCCGAGTTCCTGTCAGGCGGGCCTCCACATCTCATCTGCACCTATGAGTAGTGACTTGGTTCCTCCAGCTGAGCGACATATCAGGAGACTGACTTCAGGTCAGTGGGTCTTTGTGTTGGATGAGCTTTTGGGGCATTGTAGCTGGATTTTGGAAATGGCCAGCAGGTGGTGGATGTCCGGCTAGTGGCTATCATGTGGGCACCAGAGATATCTCTTGACAGACAGATGGCTCTCACAAGTAGTCGGCAGGTGATCTGAGTGTTTGTGAGGCACCCAGGTTGAGCACGGTCCTTTCTCCTTTCATTTTGGGAGGTAGACCTCAGGCTTTCTACCCATAGATGGCTCCGTAGGGTGATCAGCAGGTAACAGGTGCTGTTTATATGGACTCTGTCATATTGCCGCCATGTTCCAGGACGTTCTAAACAGGGCTGTGGAGTCGGTAAGCCAAAGCCCTGACTCCGACTCCTCAATTTCCCCTGACTCCGACTCCCTCATACATGGAGCATGTTTAAGTGATAACTTTAAACACATTTGCATAAAATCAATAGTATAGATAAATCATGACAAAACAGTTTGTAATCTATCAGGCTGGGTACAGCTCACTAAGGGCCTGATCAGAGGCGTAGCTAGAGGTTCAGCACATGGGGGGGGCAAAACGTACTTCAGTGGGCCCCCCACTTATTGGCTTCCCAAACGCACGTTTCCAACTTCACAGGCACATACTACTAGTTGTGGTTATAATATTGTATTAGAAAGATGACTGTATAAACTGCTAGATCATCTATGCTGTTAAGTACAGTACAATAGACTTTCTACATACCCTACTCTAAATACTCTACCACATAATGCAGTAAAATATAGGAGTAATAGTAAAATGCCCCCATCAGACCTCGGATCGGCTTAATGTGCCCCCATCAGACCTCGGATCGGCTTAATGTGCCCCATCAGACCTCGGATCGGCTTAATGTGCCCCCATCAGACCTCGGATCGGCTTAATGTGCCCCCATCAGACCTCGGATCGGCTTAATGTGCCCCCATCAGACCTCGGATCGGCTTAATGTGCCCCCATCAGACCTCGGATCGGCTTAATGTGCCCCCATCAGACCTCGGATCGGCTTAATGTGCCCCCATCAGACCTCAGATCGGCTTAATGTGCCCCCATCAGACCTCAGATCGGCTTAATGTGCCCCCATCAGACCTCAGATCGGCTTAATGTGCCCCCATCAGACCTCAGATCGGCTTAATGTGCCCCCATCAGACCTCAGATCGGCTTAATGTGCCCCCATCAGACCTCAGATCGGCTTAATGTGCCCCCATCAGACCTCAGATCGGCTTAATGTGCCCCCATCAGACCTCAGATCGGCTTAATGTGCCCCCATCAGACCTCAGATCGGCTTAATGTGCCCCCATCAGACCTCAGATCGGCTTAATGTGCCCCCATCAGACCTCAGATCGGCTTAATGTGCCCCCATCAGACCTCAGATCGGCTTAATGTGCCCCCATCAGACCTCAGATCGGCTTAATGTGCCCCCATCAGACCTCAGATCGGCTTAATGTGCCCCCATCAGACCTCAGATCGGCTTAATGTGCCCCCATCAGACCTCAGATCGGCTTAATGTGCCCCCATCAGACCTCAGATCGGCTTAATGTGCCCCCATTCAGACCTCAGATCGGCTTAATGTGCCCCTCAGACCTCAGATGGCTTAATGCCCCATCAGACCTCAGATCGGCTAATGTGCCCCCATCAGACCTCAGATCGGCTTAATGTGCCCCATCAGACCTCAGATCGGCTTAATGTGCCCCCATCAGACCTCAGATCGGCTTAATGTGCCCCCATCAGACCTCAGATCGGCTTAATGTGCCCCCATCAGACCTCAGGAATTTAAGGTTAATGTGCCCCCATCAGACCTCAGATAAGGTTAATGTGCCCCCATCAGACCTCAGATAAGGTTAATGTGCCCCCATCAGACCTCAGATAAGGTTAATGTGCCCCCATCAGACCTCAGATAAGGTTAATGTTCCCCCATCAGACCTCAGATAAGGTTAATGTTCCCCCAACAGACCTCAGATCAGCAGAATGTTCCCCATCAGACCTCAGATCAGCAGAATGTACCCCCATCAGACCTCAGATCAGCAGAATGTGCCCCCATCAGACCTCTGATCAGCAGAATGTGCCCCCATCAGACCTCTGATCAGCAGAATGTGCCCCCATCAGACCTCTGATCAGCAGAATGTGCCCCCATCAGACCTCTGATCAGCAGAATGTGCCCCCATCAGACCTCTGATCAGCAGAATGTGCCCCCATCAGACCTCTGATCAGCAGAATGTGCCCCATCAGACCTCTGATCAGCAGAATGTGCCCCCATCAGACCTCTGATCAGCAGAATGTGCCCCCATCAGACCTCTGATCAGCAGAATGTGCCCCCATCAGACCTCTGATCAGGCAGAATGTGCCCCCATCAGACCTCTGATCAGCAGAATGTGCCCCCATCAGACCTCTGATCAGCAGAATGTGCCCCCATCAGACCTCTGATCAGCAGAATGTGCCCCCATCAGACCTCTGATCAGCAGAATGTGCCCCCATCAGACCTCTGATCAGCAGAATGTGCCCCCATCAGACCTCTGATCAGCAGAATGTGCCCCCATCAGACCTCTGATCAGCAGAATGTGCCCCCATCAGACCTCTGATCAGCAGAATGTGCCCCCATCAGACCTCTGATCAGCAGAATGTGCCCCCATCAGACCTCTGATCAGCAGAATGTGCCCCCATCAGACCTCTGATCAGCAGAATGTGCCCCCATCAGACCTCTGATCAGCAGAATGTGCCCCCATCAGACCTCAGATCAGCAGAATGTGCCCCCATCAGACCTCTGATCAGCAGAATGTGCCCCCATCAGACTCCATAATGGAAGCGCTCACTTTTATTCGCCTGATTGTACTAAGGCCATCCCTGCTGGGCCCCCCAGAGGTATGGGCCCGGAGCATCTCCTCCCCTGCCGCCTCCCCCCCCCCCCCCAGTAGCTACGCCTCTGGGCCTGATGTATGAAAACTGTCTAGGTCTAAGACTTTTTTTGTTGCCCATAGCAACCAATCAGAGCTCCCCTTTCATTTCTCCAGAGCACTATATGAAATGAAAGGGGAGCGCTGATTGGTTGCTATGGGCAACAAAGAAACTTCTACACCTAGACAGTTTTCATACATAAGGCTCTAGGTGTTTTACATCAGCAGATAGAAGCCATGAGAGCAGCTAACCTCTCCAAACATGAGCTCAGAGGAAACATAAAGCCAGAGAGAACATGCACTGGACATAAAGGACAGCACACAGTCATCTCAACTAAAAGCCGAAATCCTTAGATCAGGAATAGAACAGACATTTATAGGACATTTCATCATTTTCACAAATTCTTATAAAAATATATTCAGCACTGAACTAAATGTACTAATTCATTATATATTTTAGGAGTCGGTCCATTTTATACCGACTCCGACTCCACCAAAATGGTGACCGACTCCGACTCCACAGCCCTGGTTCTAAAGACAGACATTGAAATCTACACCAGTTATCAGCACATTTCCACTATAAATTACTCCAATTTCATACATTATAATAAATCTGCCGGTTTGTGGGAAGCCATGTCCCCTCCGCTAAAACCCATCCACTTCTCTTATGTTTAAAAGGTGTTGAGAGAAGTGCAAAAAGTTGCAAGTTGTGGCTTGTACAAAAATGTGCAACTTTTATGCGAGAAAACTGGCATAAAGCCAATGATGAATTCCCCCCAGTGTTTCTCCTTCACGCTCATCCCAGATTGTGTTCAGGATTCTTCCCATACCTTCTGTAATGATTGCAGTCATTCTGAGGAGTCTTATGACCAGAGAGTTTGTGGGATTGTCATACGAGCTCCCATAATGCACTGCTCACAGTGACATTTTTCCATTCAGCTATACTAATTTGTTCACATTCGAAGAACTCTAGCATTTTCGACCTTTGGCCTAGGATCTGGACACATATCCAAGCAGTGCCATTCGTTACAGTCTTACAGCACCTACCAAGTGGTTAGTACAGCACTGTGTATACCAGTTCTCCTAGACCTGTGCGTCTTCAGTCCCAACTAATTAACTTAGTATTAGGGCTCATGCACACGACCGTATGCCTTTTTCACAAAAAATAAATTCGCAAAAAAAATGGTCAACATCCATGTGCATTCCATATTTTGCAGAACGGAACAGCTGGCCCCTAATAGAACAGTCCACTCCTTGTCCGTAATGTGGACGATAATAGGACACGTTCTGTTTTTTTGTGGAAAGGAAATACGGACATACAGAAACGGCATGCACACGGAATAACTTGGGTTGTTTTTTTTGCGGATCCATTGAAATGAATGATTTCGCATGCAGTCCGAAAAAAAAAAAAGGAACGGGCACGGACAGAAAATGTTTGTGTGCATGAGCCCCTAGGAGGAGGCTACCCAGTCATACAAGTGAATAGAGTCACAGCGCAACGTGACTGCAGCCCCATTCTAGGTCACGGTAGCTTGTGCTGCGACTCCATTCATTTCTATCGCCATCCTTGGTCACGTGATGGGTGTCGCAACCAAGATCTGCGTGTAGCCCCAGCCCTAGATTCTGCCCTGATTTCTCCTGCTGTGATGACATGTATAGCTTCCAGAAAGATGTTTTTCACTTTTTTGGGGCCTACGCCAACACACCCTAAAGGCACTATGGGGGATATTTAATACACTATAATCTATGCCAGTTTTCTGACAGAAAAAGTCATACATTTCTGGTGAACACCTGTTTTGCACCAAGAAATTTGTGATTTTTTTTTTTTTTTTTTACTATTACGTCACACTTGCTACTTTTGAAACTGGCGTAAATTATAGTGCACACTCATAGCTGCTGTAGACTCTAAAGCTGGGGACACAGGCAAAGATGCAAGAAATCTTCACATTCATAAATTCATCACATCTTACTCCAGCGCAGTTTGGACTAGGTCTAGCATGTGAAAATTACAATTCCCCCCTATATCTTGACATTTTGAATACTTCATGAACATGGGCTCAAGGTGGTAAAGTAAATGGCAGATAGAAATGTTAAACATGTTGAATAGGGTTTTTCCAGCCCCATGAAATCTTTTACAAGGCAGTGACAATAAAGGATAATACTCGCCTTATCAATCCCCTGCCAACGTTCCCCTGGCCCCCTGCCAGTTTCTCTCCACTGAGCTCCAGCAATTACGTCGCGCGCCAACATTTTACTGCTGCAGCCAATCCCTGATGTACCAGCAGCGCGCTGATTCGCTGCAGAGTTCACTATTGCCGGTGCGATCGTAAGCACAGACTAGTGGGCATCAGGGAATTGTGGGCTCTGGAGTGGCACGGAATGGGTTGTGTTGCTCCATTTTTGTCTCATACCAATGTCAGCTATTAGTAGAAATGTATTGGGGTTGGAAAGCCTTTTTAGGGACAAAAATTGAGGAGTATATAAAAAGACTTATTTTTGTCAGAGCATGAAGTTACAAGCGAAAGCCTGCTGCTGCCCATATGCCAACACTTATTGCTTTGGCTTCAATAAGCCTTTTTATGGGGTATGGATGCAACATTTGAATGTAATGGATCACATTTATTATTCAGTTTGTCTAATTTCAGCAAAAATTGCATAGGTTAAAAACATGCATCAAAAATTGTGCCAAGGTTGATAAAAAATTGAGACTAGAGTTGAGCGAACATGCTTGTAACGAGCACTGTAGCGCTCGGCTCCCCTGCGCTCGCATGGGCGCAGGCATCCGGATCCGTCCTCCTCACCCGACGGATCCGGATGCCCGCGCCCATGTGAACGCAGGGGAGCCGAGCGCTACAGTGCTCGTTACGAGCACGTTCGCTCAACTCTAATTGAGACATTACACTATATAGTATTACACTGTGTGAAAGCATTCCCATGCAAGTGTGAGTGTACTTAAAGAGACGCTACTGTCAGAAAGGGACATTGTTTTTTTAATCTCAGTTTACCAAGCCCTGCACTCCAGAATTCTGGCTTCAAAAATTCACACTTATTTTATACATTTTTAATGACTGGACGACCCCTTTAAAGGGATTAATAACGTCTGTTAATAAATTAGTCATCATTCTGCAATCACTCGATTCAAAAATATACTGCTTTGAAATATTGTAATTGCACATTTAAAGAGTTCTTTATTGAGTTCATTATGGAGGCAGGCTGCGGGAATTAGATAAAAAAAATCTTTTGGGGTCATTTATCAAACTGGTGTAAAGTAGAACTGGCTTAGTTGCCCATAGCAACCAATCAGATTCCACCTTTCATTTTCCAAAGGAGCTGTCAAAAATGAAAGGTGGAATCTGATTGGTTGCTATGGGCAACTAAGCCTGTTCTACTTTACACCAGTTTGATGAATGACTCCATTTATTTCTGGAGAACCCCTTTAAAGTGTTATTCCAGGCCCACTGGCTTGTGGTACCTAAGTAAAGAATGATACTTACCTGTTCCCCAGGGCTCCATTTGTCAGTATTCCGGTCTCTGGCTTGGGTAGTGGGCAGGACGTATGTGCTACTGCAGCCAATGATTGACCTCAGCAGTGACGTGTCTCCCAAGCCTGCTTGGCACTGCTGGGTCACATGCCCCCTTGTGGATGTCCCCGTTGGGCTGTGACTCTGTCCCTACACTGAGCAAAGTAAACAGGCCAGGGACCAGAAGATGGCTAAATGGGCCCAGGATGCTGGACCGTCTGGGAGCAGGTAAGTGTGATTCTTTCATTGGGCACCACACGCTAGGGGATCTAATGAAAATGGAAGCCAATCCAGGAATACCCCTTTAAAGGGGTATTCCCATCTCACAAATGTAGTTTTGTATAATTAGATATACCCATACCAATATTATTACTAATAGAATATATTTATATGAAATGTACCGTTTAGAAGATTTTCCTATTTGTATATCCATTGTCCCACACACATCAGTCAGGCCGTTGCCCCTAGTTACGGCCACCGCGGCCATGTAGTAGTGGTGGTCAGCTTGCTCCTTTTCAAACCCGCTCTGAGGTAACTGCTGTAATGTGAACGTACATTGCATGAGCATGTGGAGACACATCTTAGGGTACTTTCACATCTGCGTTTTGGACGCTACCAGTCCAAAACACAGTGGTCAGGATCCATCCAAAACGCAGACTTTATAAACGGATCCTGCTCCATAGAGATGAATTGATCTTGAAACAGGATCCGTTTCTCTGCGTTTTAGAATCACAGACAAAAATGCTACAACCCTAAGATGTGTCTCCACATGATCATGTAATGTGCGTTCACAGTACAGCAGTTACCTCAAAGTGGGTCTGAACAAGAGCAAGCCGGCCACCATTCCACATGGCCACGGTGGTCGTAACCATGGGCAACGGCCTGACTGATGTGTGTGGGACAATGGAAATACAAATAGGCAAATCTTCTAAACGGTACATTTTATATAAATACATTCTATTAGTAATAATATTGGTATGGCTATATCTAACTATACAAACTACATTTGTGAGATGGGAATACCCCTTTAAAGTCAGCATGTGTGATGATACATTAGACTTGTGTCCTCTGAACCTACTTATTTTGGCATCGATGTAATGTGCAGGAAGCCTCTCCTAAAGACTGATTTAGGGAGAGAGAAAGATTTTCAATTGCTCTTTTAATTGTTCTCCTCATGGGATGGAAGGATCGGGGACATAGCTGTCAGCGGAATGAATGTTTGGCTGGCATCTCGTGTATGGCTAGCTTTATTTAAAGAGAATCGGTCACCACTCCTCACATGCTTGCTTTAATGGCTACATTCAAACCCTGTGTAATAACAATTCTGGAGCGTCTATTCTTATGTCTCTATGTTGTACCATTCCTTTCTATTAGATATCTACTAGAAGTTATGAATGCATTGCTAGCAGTCTGCAGTAAGGGTACAGAGGGGAGGTAACAAGTTGGGGGTGTGTATCTGCAGAGTCTAAAATGGCAGCACTGACCGGATAGAGTGAGTCTGTGCAGCTACACACCCCCAACTGGTCACCACCCCATTGTACCCTTACTGCAGACTGCTAGCAATTCATTAATAACTTCTAGTAGAAATAATAAAGGAATGGCACAACATAGAGACATAAGAAGAGATGCTCCAGAATTATTACATGGGGAATGCATGAAGCTATTAAAACAGGCATGTCAGGAGTGGTGAAAGGTCCTCTTTAATGATTTTTTTTCATTGATAATAGTTTGTAGTTCACAAATGTTCAGGTCTAAAAGCGCTGGTTCATTGTTGACAAGTGGATTATATAGGCATATACATAGGTAGTGCTGCAGTGTAAAGCAGAGGGAAGGACAGAGCGGCAGTCTTTAGGGTATTTTCACATGTAGTATATACATTGCAGATTTTCTCTCCCGTTTTGAGTGAAATCCATAAATCTGCATGTAAAATGTGGATTTTGCAACAGATTTTGTCAAAAAATGCTGCAGTGAATCAGATTTTTTATTTTTCATTCGATTTACATCCTGTGTGGGGAAAAAAATACACATCAGAAGGATGTCCGCCTAGTTTGGTGACATCAGCCGACTGTCAAGTGTGTATGGACATGGAGGTATCTCAACTCTCCCCTGAAAGATTCTGTGGGGAAGGTGTGTTGCATTTCAGCATGCCCGATCCTTTGTTCTGGTGGAGGTAAGCCATCGCTGGTCGTGCAATTGCTGAACAAACACAGGTTGTAGCCTCACACATCATGAGTCCCAGTAAGGAGGGTCGGTCCTCAGGACTAAAATCTGCCCGTGCCTCTATTTTATGTATTTATCCACTCGTTTTTTTAGGAGCTTGAAGAGATCCGCAAATCTGGGATGAAAAATTTCCGCAATATACAGGTTGACGAAGCCAATTTACTGACCTGGCAGGGGCTCATAGTTCCAGTGAGTATATATTCATAATTTTCTTTCGTTAGTGGTCACATTCCTACTGTACGTGACCATCCTGACTCCATTAGAATTCCTCAGCACATTTAGGCCCCATGCACATAACCATATGCCTTTTGTGGTCCGCAAATCGCGTATCCATAAAATACGGTTGCGGTCCATTTTGCGTCCACATTTTTTGCTGGCCCTTAGACTTCAATGGGTCAGCAGTTATAGGACATGTTCTACCACTTTGCAGAATGGACATACGGATGCAGAAACCAATGGGTCCGCATATAAAATGCGGACAGCACACTGATGACATCCATAATTTGCGCATCTGCGTTTTGTGGACTGCAAAACTGATAGTCATGTGCATGGGGCCTTAAGAGTCATGTAAAAGGAAGGATAATCGCACCAAAGATGGCTCTGGCTCATGTGAAACTACAGATTGTCCAGCAAAAAAAAACTTCTCAAAGGTCTGCATTGGTGGAAAAATAAAAAAGGTTGTAGCTCTTGGAAGGCGAATTGCTTGGTCACAAAGTCCTAAAATGCATACAGCAGAAAGAGGTTAATATTGATGGCTTATCCTCAGGATATGCCATCAATATCAGATTGGTATGGGTTAGACACCCTGCACCACTCAGGATTTTTAATACTAATAACTAGAGTTGAGCGAACGTGCTCGTAACGAGCACTGTACTGCTCAGATCCGCTGCGCAGCCATCCGGATCCGTGGGGTGAGGAAGATGGATCCGAGCAGTACAGCTCTCGTTACGAGCACGTTCGCTCAGCTCTACTAATAACCTATCCTCAGGATAGGCCATCAGTATCAGATTGGCAAGGATCAGAATTATTCTGTATTTAGATGGTTCTTTTTAATTAAAGTGATGGTTTTGAGAGTTCTTTGGTTACTTGTGCCAACAGCTTAGCCTGAAAAGGATGTGAATGATTCTTATATAAAGCAGAACGAGATGATCTATTTTTTTTATATTACACCAGGACAATCCTCCATATGACAAGGGAGCATTTCGGATTGAAATCAACTTTCCTGCAGAGTATCCATTCAAGCCTCCCAAGATAACCTTCAAAACCAAAATCTACCACCCGAACATTGATGAGAAAGGCCAGGTATGCCTGCCGGTGATCAGTGCTGAAAACTGGAAACCAGCAACTAAAACTGACCAAGGTAATGATTACTTATTGTAGTTTTTGGTATTTGTTTTGGCGATTTTTATTTTTTTTTTTTAAATCTTTTCAGCAGTCTGGTGCCTTTTTTCTGCAAAAAAACCAGCACCCCCTGAAAGGCCAATTTTAAATGAGCGTGTGCAATGAGAGAAATACTCTCCCTCTGTCAGAGGTATTTCCCACTGCTCCTGTACGAAACTCATTGCATTATAATGATTTATAATGCTGTGTGTTGCTGCCAGACCGCGGTTGTAATGATTTGTATTGACCACGTTATGTGACTGTAGTTCATTAAAGTCAAGGCCTGGGAGGAACACACAAAAATAAGGCTTTTGCCAACTTTTTGCAAAACATTTTGTGACTTTTTGCATTTTTACACCACTCGCTCCTGTTTTATGTGAATGGAAAAGTGGGTGTGGTCAGCTAAGTTAATGAGTTTCACTCCAGATTGATCATTGAGAATAAAGAAAAAAAAAAGTCACGCTGTCTCCAGGATGGAGTAGTAAAACTGGAGGAGCTCTCATGATAAATTTCCCCCATAGTGTCAGTTTCAGAATTCACGCAGCCAATTTTACACTAGCATAATGTGTCAGGTATTTCCCATACTGAACTCCGCTCCTGTGACAGGACCCACGGCTTTAGGCCTCTTGCATATGATTGTGTCTGTATTGCCGTCAGCAAAATACAATTGAGGACCCACTGACTTCAATCTTTTTGCAGAATGGACATACGGATGCAGAAAGCGCATGGATCATCCATGTGCTTTCCTCATATATATGTCCGTTCTGCAATAATATTCGGGAGGTGAGATTTATCATGAGGGGAAAATATTAAGTCAATTTTGCTTGAGTCTGCATCGTCTTACCTTATGCCACATTTATAAATGTCACACGCTGTTTGAAAAATTTGTCTTCTCCTTAAACCTAACACTTTAGTCTAGAGAAGCCACTCACGTTTTCCTACTCCATCCAGCCTACTGGCGTGAGATTTGCAGCTTTGATGCTACATCCGAAGCCACTTTGCTAAAGAATTTGTTATAATACTGTATGGAGATTCGTCTCCGTACAGTATTAGAATGTATGGGCTTTGATGAGCCGAAGTAAGTTATTCACAAAATCACACAAGACTTCATTGAATAACTTTGGTAATTGATTATTACGGTGAAAAAACTTTGCTTTGGTTCCAAGTGGTACCTTGGAACCAAAGCCGAGTTCTGTTCCAAGGTTTTTCACTATATTAATTGATTACTGAAGTTATTCAGTGGACTTCGGCTCATCGGAGCCCATACATTCTAATACTGTACGGAGATGAATCTCCATACAGTATTATAATGAATTTTTTAGCAAAACGACTTTGGATGTAGCATCTGAAGTCGCTTCGCTCATCTCTAATTGCAACTTTTTAAAAAAAAGTCTCAATGATAAATCTGGAGTAAAGCTCATTAACATAGCCAACCACACCCACATTACAAAATTGGAGTCAGTGGTGTAAAAAATGCAAAATTTTGCGTAAGCCCTATTTTGCGACTTTTTGAAAGCATGGTAAATCAGGGCCTTTGTTTATGTAGTAACATTTATTTCAGTTGCAGGGGTTTTTTTTTGTGTTTTTGGCATTTTTAAAATTGCAGTATTTTTCCATACCTTTCTGCACAAAAAAAGCCATAAAAAATGTATGTGACATGAAAAGAAGGCATGCAGTTTTTTTTTTTTTTTTTTTTTTTTTTTTTTTAAGGAACATCAGGTTTGTGTGGAGTTTATAAAGGACTTTTCCCAGTTCTTTACATAGATGTTCATCAATATCAGATTGGTGGTCCAACCTCTTCCACCGATCAGCTGTTCTCAGGAAGGGCTGGAAAGAGAAAGCTCCTTCTACTGTCCATTGGCCATGACGAGTTGTTCCCATTCACCACAGTGCTGTTGTAACCTGGCACGGCTATTACACATTATACGTATCTAGGGTTTGTGCTGCTTTAAGATGAAGATCTTCAGGTATCATCTACCAAAATAAAAATGGGGGTTAGTCAGACATCCCAGTGCGCAGGTGCACGTCACCATGGCTGAAAGCACAAAAGCAAAAACAAACACAATGCAAAATCGCTCTGCAAACACAAATAACAAAGTAAATACAACCGTGCCGTACTCGCCATAGAAAATGTACTAATGCTACCTTATAAATGAGAGATTCTTAGCGAATACATTTTGTATAAAATTATTTAAAATTTCCACCACTGATTCGCAGTAAAATTTACATGTATTACCTTCAATGTGTTACATTGAAAGGGGTTAAAATCCACAACAGAAATTGCCACTGGGATTAAAAACCAGCACTGCAGGTCAGTTTCTGTTTAAAGGGGTTGTCTCACTTCAGCAAATTGCATTTATCATGTAGAGAAAGCTAATACAAGGCACTTACTAATGTATTGTTATTATCCATATTGCTTCCTTTCCTGGCTGGATTATTTTTTCCATCACATTATACCCTGCTCGTTTCCATGGTTACTACCAGCCTGCAATCCATCAGTGGTGGCTGTGCTTACACACTATAAGAAAAAACACTGGTATCTCTGGTGGCTGGGACCTTGGGAGGACACATAAGCTGGTGCTTTTCCCTATAGTGTGCAGGCATGGCCATCGCTGATGGTTGTTTGCAAGGTGGTCGTAACCATGGAAATGAGCAGGGTATAATGTGATGAAAAAATTAATCCAGCCAGCAAAGGAAGCAATATGGACAATCACAATACATTAGTAAGTGTCTTGTATTAACTTTCTCTACATGATAAATGCCATTTGCTGAAGTGACACAATCCCTTTAAAGAAAAAAAAAAACCCTGCATGAAGGTAAGATTTAGTCAAATCTCATCCACATGCCTGGTACTATAAAGTGTAGTGGACTTTACTTGTACAAATCTACTAGTTCTGCGATATTTCCGTCTCGTGTGGACCGACCCTAAATGGCAGCTAGTGATGCAGAACTGTGCCAGAAGCCCAAAGATGCTAGCCTGGTCTTTTCTAACCAGAAATAAACTGATCAAATAGATGTAAAATAATCGATGCCTTGTTGTAGAACATTTCTTCCCACTCTCAATAATTTATGATATTCCATGGATTCAGCAGCTGTGCCCACACGTTCACCAGCAGGGGGAGACACCCTGTGGTTACCACACAGCAGTAGCCTGGATTAGAGAAAATGTGATGCCACAGTTAAAAAAAAAAATAAAATAAAATATGGGGCTGATGATATTAAAATGATAGCTTTGTACCTAAGAGTCCTCAGGACCATACTGAGTGATCCTGTTAGGGCAGGGATCAGCACCTCCTGCACTCCATCTGTTCTGAAACTACAGAATCCTCCTTTCACTTCTGTGAGAGTTACAAGAACAGGCCAGTAAGTGTGCATGCTGGGTGCAGTAGTTTCACAGCTGCTGAAGGTTGCCAATCCATCTGTTAGGGCATAGCTGTGGTAGGCATGTGCATTGTATATGCCCAGCCAGTAATGCTTCGAAATACATAAGGTAAAAAAAGGGAGCAAAAAATATGTAGATACACTTTTTTACGAAATAATTTGTTAAAATACAAAAATGAAAATAAAGAATAAACGTTTTTTTATATGAAATATTTTTTATTTGAAATAAAATACATACATTATGTACACCCTTAATCATTACAACTAGAGATGAGCGAACGTGCTGTTTACGAGCACCGTAGCGCTCGGCTCCCCTGCGAACACTGTCCCCACTGACTTTCAGTCGGGTGAGGACGGATCCGTTTGGTATGAGTGTCATACCAAATGGATCCGTCCACGTTGACTTACATGCAGCTGAGGACGGATCCGCAATGCCTGCGGGCATTGCGCAGGGGAGCCGAGCGCTACAGTGCTCGTAACGAGCACGTTCGCTCATCTCTAATTACAACACATACAATAATAATTAAATGTATTGAGAAAACTACTGAAGAAAACACTAAATGTGATTTTCAGCTTAAATTTATATATATATATATATATATATATATATTTTTTTTTTTTATACCGATGACCTATTTTCTGCCGATCAGCTGTTTGAGAAGCCAGCTTTGCCTAGGCAAGTGATGTTAAGTTCATTGGTCAAGTAGCCTAGGCACAGCTCAGCCCTATTCACTTCAGTGATACTAAGCACTGCCGCTGTATAATGGATGACGCTGTGCTGGGTGCGCAGAGGGAAGGCTGTGGCACTACTGCGAACGCCAGAACCGCCTTAAACAGCTGATTGAGTGTAGGACCCCCACCGGTCAGATGCTGATGACTTACCCAGAGGATAGGTCATCAGTATAAAGGTCTCAGGAAACCCCTTGCAAGTTATATACTGATAAATTATTTTAAAAAAACCAAGACCTCACAACGCACTTTTTTAAGGAAAAAAGTTATGATTCTCTGAATATAGCCGGGCAAAAACTATTAAATATTCTGGGCTACATTTATCAAAACTGGTGTAAAAGAAAACTGGTTTAGTTGCCCATAGGAACCAGATTTCACCTTTCATTTTCAGGTCAAAATTACTTTTATTTTTTTTTATTTTATTTTTTTAATTTTATAATGTGTTCTTATGAATAGGTTTGGTGTTATCCTGCAGAATGTTATTTGAAGGCCTTTCTAGCTCATGTCTTATTCACAGAATACTTTTTTTTTCTTCTTCTGGTGGCCAAGGAATAAGAATTCCTATAAACAGGGTTTTGGCACCAAATTTCTAGGTTATTTGGTACTTGATTCTATAATTGATACTTGCAGTTGGTTTTGTAGAAAACCCATTCGCTGTATTGGGGATCTTACTTTCTATTCCTTTCCATCTTTTTCTTTATCTAGTCATCCAGTCTCTCATTGCCCTGGTCAACGATCCCCAGCCAGAGCACCCACTGCGTGCAGATCTAGCGGAAGAATACTCAAAGGACCGTAAAAAATTCTGTAAGAATGCTGAAGAGTTTACAAAGAAATACGGAGAGAAGCGACCTGTGGACTAGACATTGAGGCCTCGCGCCAGAGGAAAACACACACAATATACAAACACAAATTCAAAAAGCGCAACTGAAGAATTGGAGTCAGCGAGTTCAGAATCCCCTCCTTCACCTTTACCCTGAAAATACACAAGAGGCAGGACTCCGCGGGAACACGGATAAGAGGCGCAGCGTCAACCCGCGGCTTTTGCTAAACTCTACCTAAAACTGTTAGAGGAGGATTTAAAATGTGTGAATTGGGAGTGCAGTTCTGCTCTCTGTGTAAAAAAGTCACGTTTTTTCCATTCTTAATTGCAGAAAATGTTTTTCTTTTCATCTGGCATTCTGAAATAAATTACACACAAAACTCAATGATTTATTTTCCCATAGGGTTAAACTGTAGCATCGCTTAGGTTTTTTTTTTTTCTTTTAGTACTATTCCTGTCATCTAATTTTGAACACTCCCAGGCGAAGGTCCTTTATCTGTTAGGTTTTAGTCTGCTGTCACTACCCCTCCCATTAGCAGTCTTCCCTGTGTCAGATTTGTCTTCTGACATTGGCGGGATTACATAACCATGGCCCATACAACCCACCAAAGGGAGGGGGATTGTCGAACATTTGGCTCTTAGTTTTCCTTTCAGTGTTGCACTGTGCTTTGTGGGACTTGGTAAATTCTCCTTCAGTTTGTAACATAAAGAATATTAAAGAAAAAAACAAAAAGAAAAAAAAAACTTTAAACTGTTGGAAATGAGCCCGTTCTTCTGTAATTCTGCCGGATGTTGAGATTATGTTTATTAAAGGGGTAAACCAAACTGCCCTGTTGTGACTCAGTTTTTCAGATATAACCAGCATTATCAAATGTCTTGGCTTACTTCCAAAATTTTTATTTAGGAGTGGATGCTACTTAAAGGGGTTTTCTGGGAATAATGGGTTTTTAGCAAGTGCCAGCAGCCTGCCTCTCTGAACAGAAGATTCACACTTACCTGGTCCCCTCTGCTCTGGTCCATGTTCCAGTGCCTGCTGTGTTGACATCCAGTGTAGCCAGTCGCTGCTGCTTGTGTCCTTGTAACTGCTGAAGCCAGTCATTGCTGGGGCCGGGAAACATGGACACAGTAAATGCGGTGGGGAGCAAGTAAGTATGAATCTTCTGTTCAGAGAGGCAGGCTGCGTGCACTTGCTAAAATCCTCATTCCCAGAGATCCCGTTTAAAGGGATTGTCCTAAAGCAGAGGTCAGCAACATCTGGAACTCCTGCTGTTGTGGGACTTCAACTCCCAGCATGCTTCATTTCTGTGGGAGTTCCAAGAACAGCTGAACAAGTGAGCATGCTGGGAGTTGCTGTTTCACAACAGTGCCAGAGATTGCTTGACGCCTGTTCTAAGGCTTACAAAAAAAAGCACCAAATCAGTAGTCAGCCCTTCAGTTCCCTGCCGATGCTCTGGTGGTCTGTCATCAGTCTTTGTTAGGATGACAGCAATAAAGTACTGTATCAAGAGATGAGTATGGATTTTTTTTTTATTTGAGTATATTTGCTGGCACCAAATCAGAAGTTATAGCAATTAATAAACCTTATTTATGGTTAAAAATTTTTGTGGGAGTTTTTTCTCTGGCCTGCTAGAAAGGTGTATGATTTAATCTCTAGTGAATGTGATTTTCTTACCAGTAGCTGTACATGTGAGTTATCCCTCCCTTCTGATCCTCAGCTGTGTCATGTGACCAGCAATCAGACTCTCCAACTGACACAACATCTTATTTGTGAACAGGAAATCAGTTTCTTTATGTATTTCTATGGGAGCCTCAGTCTCGTAGGAATGAATGGAGAAGTGACTGGCTTCCTGTCTTGGGTCAGTTGAAGATCAGAGAGTTGGTCACATGACACAGCTAAAATTAAAAGAGAAAAGGGAT
This sequence comes from Rhinella marina, assembly GCA_900303285.1. NCBI lineage: Eukaryota > Metazoa > Chordata > Amphibia > Anura > Bufonidae > Rhinella > Rhinella marina. Next base: position 45,313 of record ONZH01008717.1, read on the forward strand.
AGCTCACAACTACAGTCACTGATGAGAAGATTACATTCACTACAGGTTACATCATGCACCTTTCTAGCAGGTTAGAGAATAAAAAATTTTGCGGGAATTCTACTTTAAGTACTTCTAAAGTATTCTGAAGTTTGTTTTTTTTTTCTTTACTTTTGAATTGGCTTCTCAATAAGGCTGCTTTTACACTGTATTTGCAGTTTGTTTGACACATGCACCGTGAAAGCTTCTGCTGTATACAACAACTGTATCATTGGCATCCATTCACCTGACCAATGTCAAAACCATGTTTGGCTTCAGTTGGGCTCTGGTGTACCTGTTTTTTTTTTTTTTTTTTTTCTTGCAGAATTGTGAAAAAAAAAAAATACTTCCAAGCAATACCTCCAATGTAAATTGCAAATGCAGCGTCAAGGCTACATTCACATGACACTGGACAAAAAAAAAAGTATGTTAAAAACTGCAAAGTGCTCTGTTTTTAACTGATGCCTTTCTGAGAAACAGATTAAAAATGGTCTCCTTCAATTGTATGAGGCCTAACGGTCAGTCGTTATACACTGGCTGTCAAAAAAACTAAAAAAAAACTAGTGTGTGAATAACCCCATAGACCGGCTGGTAACAAAAAAAACCATCCATCACACGTTTTTCACTGTCATGTGAATGTAGCCTCACTAATTTACTGACAAAATGAGTTAAAGAGGACCTTTCATGGGTCCAGACTTTGCTAACAACGTAGCCTTTTATGGTGGGCATTTGGGACTGGGGTAGTAAGTCCTCTGACCCCAGCCCCACATGCCCTCCATAACGGGCTACATTGTTAAAGTCTGGGCCCATGAAAGGTCCTCTTTAAGTAGATTCAAAAGTGGGAACCAATATTGCTGATCTTCTCACTTTTTTTTTTTTTTTACAAAATTGTATCACCAGATTGTGCTTTTTTTCATCTTTCTTTCTTGCAATACTTCTCACAGAATCAGTTTATCTGCTGCAGAGGAAGCCAATGGGTTCCCACTGCTGCTTGACAGCTTCTTTCCCTGTACTGTGCATAGGCAGCAGAATATAGGACTATGGAATCAGGTTGTATTTTATAGTCTCCTGTTGCAGCGGACAGCCTTTTTGTTAAAAGGGACACATCCGTCAGAAAATATTTTTTAAAAAAACAATTTGCTAGAATATCGGCTATTTTTGTTTCATTTCAGCAGTACTATACCATGGAAAATGAGAGTCAAAATGTCCTGTAGCAGCCGTCACAGAGATAAAACCCCCATACAGATAGGTAATACCTTGTCAGCTTACTGCAGCTGTGAGGGAAATCCTCATTATAATAGTTGGTGTAGAATTGATAAGAGTATGACAGTTCTGTTATCTTGATAGGCGTATAGAAGCCCACAGAAAAGCACTGCACTAATTGAGCCACTCATCCTCTTCCCTCTCAGGTCGGAGTGAATGATCTAACTGAGAAAGTTAAGCCAGGTTGGTTGTGCTAAAAGTCCTAACGGGAGGAAGTTAAAGTCTCTGGCCAGGAAGTAGAACACATGGAGAGCCATCTTACTTTTATTAAGTAAATTACATAGAATATTCAGACATAGGCTATTAATATGTGAAAAAAAGGGTTTGATGGTAGTGTCTGCAGCAAGAGATCAATGGCGGTCACACTTACTGCAGTGCTTTGTACAGTACACTGTGCCATGTTTGTTCATCAGTTTGTTCTGTGTGTGGCATTTATCATGTAGAGAAGGTGCATACTAATGTATTGTGATTGTCCATATTGCCTCCTTTGCTGCCTTCATTCATATTTTTTTTATCCATCACATTGTACACTTTCCATGGTTACCCTGCACTCCAGAGTCGTACAGGCACACTACAGAAAAAAGTGTTCCTATAGTGTGCAAACATGGCCACCACAGATGGATTGGAGAGTGGTCGTAAACCCTGGATATGAGTAATGTATAATGTGATGGAAAAATGAATCCATCCAGGAAAGGAAGCAATAGGGTTGATAATGATACATTAGTAAGTGCCTTGTATTAACTTTCTTTACTGACCTGAAACAACCCCTTTAAAGTACAAGTAAAAATACACAGTATGTGACATTTGAATACTTAGCTTCAGTTTTTGATCTGTCATGATTATTCCAAATACCAGAATGCAGTTTTTCCTGGAAATCAGTGCACGGTGGGAGTGCATATAACCATACAACCGTTTACTGAGTTGTCAGGTCATGTGTCTGAGGTTAATAAAATGGCAGGCAAAGTATTTATCAAGTTACTGAACACCCTGCATTGATGCAAAATGTGGTCAAGTGTGGAATAATGCATTTATGTTTGGTTTATTATATATATATATATATATATACACACACACACATACACACTGTATACATTACTTAGTGTTGAAAAGACATTTAAAGGAAAAGGCTAGGAATAGAGAAAAAGTCACAAGTAACAGATTCTTTACTTTGAGAATCAGTTATAATGAATTTGTGTCACTTCCGTCAGAGATCAGTTATTTTGGAATGGAGAAAATGTACTTCATGCTTTTTCTCCTGTCCAAAATAACTGATCTTTGACAGAAGTTACACAAACTGATCATAATTTTTCTGTTCTTCTGACGGATCAGAAGAATGGTCACTGGATGGGAGGGGGGTAGCTGGGTCGCTCTGCAAGTGCAATGACTGAGGACAGGATTTTCACAAGCAGGAGCTGAAGGACCTGTGGTGAAATCACCATCATGTGATCAGTGCAGTTATAGGCGGAGCTTACTGGTAGTTAAGGACCTGCGATGACATCACCATCGTGTGACCAGTGCAGGAGGGACTGGAGCTCTGCAGTGAAGAGCAGAAATCCTGGTGAAGGACCTGTGATGTCTGAGACATGAGAGGTAAGTGAAGAGGAAATGGATTCAGTGTGAGAATCAGATAAATGGCTCTCTCCTCTTTTCCCCTTCCCTGGCTGGAGGGAGGGAGTGATGTTATTTACATGAGACTGTATGTTGGAGGTGCTGGAGGGGAGTGGATGATAGAGGGAGGTATTGTTTACATGGCATTGCATGTCAGAGGCGGCTTGAGGGAGGGATTTTTATATTTTACATTGTATGTATTGGAGGCACCTGAGAGAGGGATTGATATTATGTCTGATATTAGTCTATGACTATTCATATGTCCATATTTTAATGGAGGATAAATAGGGGACGTCAAAAAATAGGACATGTCCTATTTTCGGCCATGAGATCAATGGAAACATTTTTAACGGCTGTTTAGACAGGAGTGCGTCCAATAAAAACAGGTACACTTTTGAAAAAATGGCAATTCTGGAGTTGATAATTTAAGAAAAAAACAATAATCACCTCAACCTCTTGCATGCATGTAAAAATTCACTCTTCACTGGATGAAGCATGACCTGCTCTCCAGGCGTGACAACATCACACTGGAAGCGCCAGGTCCTTCTGCATCCACTGAGGATGGATGTTTGGTTTTTTTTGCAAAAAAACAATGCTGGGGCCACTATGGAGGACATTACACAACATTCCAAATTATTATGCAAATTGTATTTTTCTCTGCTTTTCCTAAAGGGTTGATGCAAACAGTTATAAATCAAATTTTATTAACCCCTTCACGCCCAGCGCCGTATTAGTACGGTGCTGTGTGAAGGGGCTTGACGCCCAGCGCCGTAGTACTACGGCGCGCTGATCGGGCGGGTGCAGTAGCCGGACCCCTGCTGCGTACACCCGCATCGGTGAAGACACCAATGCGGGCGTATTAACCCTCGATATGCCGCGGTCAGCGCTGACCGCGGCACATGCGATGCGGGCGTGTGCAAAGAGTCCATCGGGTCCCCGCGCTGCTGTGATGGGGACCCGATGGCTTGGATCGCAGCCCGATGCCTTCCTGGCTGCCATGCCTGCGAGATCCAGCCCCCTGGATCTCACAGGAAGCAGGCTGTAAGTGTATTACACTGGTAATACACTTACAGCCAATGCATTGTATTGTAATGCATTGTAAAGAGGATCAAACCCTTAAAAGTGAAAAAAAAAGTGGAAAAAATTACGTTTTACAAAAAAAAGAAGTTTCAAGTAAAAAAAAAAAAAAAAAAAAATTTAAAAAAAAGGGAAAAAAAGAAAAGTATACATATTAGGTATTGCCGCGTCCGTATCTACCGGCTCTATAAAAATATCACATCATCCACCCCGTCAGGTGAAAAAAAAAAAAAAAAAGGGCCAAAACAGCCATTTTTTGGTCACCTTCCCTCACAAAAAGTGTAATACCAGGCGATCAAAAAGGCGTATTTACCCCAAAATGGTACCAATGAAATCATCATCTCATCCTGCAGAAATTTAGACCCTACCTAAGACAATCGCCCAAAACATAAAAAAATATGGCTCTCAGAAAATAGCAATACAAAAAAAAAAAAGATTTTATTCTGTTCAAAGATGCATCTAATGTGTAAAACTTTCCAAAAATAAAAATGTTAGACATATTGGGTAACAACCTGCTCTATAACCATATGACATTATATCCCCCCTCAGGTGAATGCTTTTAAAAATTTATTTAAAAAAAAACACTGCCAAAACAGCCATTTATTGGTCACCTACCCTCACAAAAAGTGTAATAGCAGGCCATCAAAAAGGTATACTTACCCCAAAATATTACCAATCAAACAGTCATCTTCTCCCGCAAAAAAATGAGACCATACCTAAGAATCGCCAGAAAAATAAAAAAAATATTACATGAGATGGCCCTCCAGGTGAATGCTGTAAAGATTTTTTTTTTTTTTAAACTAGGCCATAACAGCCATTTTTTTCCTCTTGCCTCACAAAAAGTGTAATACCACACGATCAAAAAGCATACCTACACCAAAATGGTACCAATCAAAACTTCATCTCATCCCGCAGAAATTGATACCCTAAGGCAATAGCCCCCAAAAAATAATAAAATATGGCTCTCTGAAAATGGCAGCACAAAAACATGATTTAATTCTTTACAAAAATGCAGCTAATGTGTAAAATTTAACAAAAATAAAAATGGTAGACATATTGGGTATCGCCGCGTCCGTAACGACCTGCTCTATAAAAATATCACGATTTGCCCTCTCAGGTGAATGCTGTAAAAACATTTTTTTAAAAACTATGCCAAAACAGCTATTTTTTTCACCTTGACTCACAAAAAGTGTAATACCAAGCGATCAAAAAGTCTTATGTACCCCAAAATGGTACCAATGAAAAAGTCACCTCATCCTGCAAAAAATTAGCCCCCACATAAGACAATAACTCAAAAAAATAAAAATCAATGACTCCCGCAAACCAATCCATCAAAATCTGTGCTGCAAAATCCATATGGCGCTCCTTCTGTTCCGAGTCCTGCCATGTGCCCCCACAGCAGTTTACCACCACATATGGGGTGTTGCCGTATTCAGGAGAAAATGGGGAACAAATTATAAATTTCTCCTGTTACCCCTTGTCAAAATGGAAAGTTTGGGGATAAAGCAACATTTTATTGGAAGAAATGAAACTTTTCATTTTCACAGCCAAGTGTTTCCAAATTCCGTAAACCGCTTAGGGGGTCAAAGTGGTCAGTACCCCCCTTAATATATTCTTTGAAGGGTGTAGTTTCCAAAATGGTCACTTTTTGAGGATTTCCACTGTAGGGGTACGTTAGGGTCTCTCAATTACAAAATGGTGCCTAAAAACCATTCTAGCAAAATCTGCCTTCAAAATCTCCTTTCCTTCTGACCACTGCCACAAACCCATAGAGACGTTTACCACCACATATGTGGTATTTCTGTAAACTGCAGAATCAGAGCAATGTATATTGAGGTTTAGTTTGCTGTTAACCCTTGCTGTGTTGCAAGAAAAAAATTATTAACACGAATAATCTACCAAAAAAGTGAAATTTTGAAATATTACCTCCATTTTCCTTTAATTCTTGTAGAACACCTCAAGGGTTAACAGAGTTTGTAACATGAGTTTTTTATAATTTGAGGGGTGTAGTTTCTAAAATGGGGTCATTTATGGGTGGTTTCCATTATGTAAGCCCTTCAAAATGACTTTATATCTGAATTGGTGCTTAAAAAAATGGTTTTGGAAATTTTGTTGAAAATTTGAAAAATGGCTTCTAAACTTCTAAGCCTTCTAACGTCCCAAAAAAATAAAATGACATTTATAAAATGATGCCAACATAAAGTAGACATATGGGGAATGTAAAATAACTATTTTGGAGGTATTACTATGTATTTTGAAAGTAGAGAAATTGAAATTTGGAAATTTTTCCAAATTTTTGGTAAATTTGGTATTTTTTTTTATAAATTAAAATGAAATATTTTGCCACAAATTTACTACTGTCGCAAAGCACAATATGGGACGAGAAAACAATCTCAGAATGGCCTGGATAAGTAAAAGCGTTCCAAAGTTATTACCATATAAAGTGACATGTCAGATTTGCAAAAAAATGGCCTTGGCAGGAAGGTGAAAACAGGCCCAGGGTTGAAGGGGTTAAACAAACCTCCCAATGATAACAGTATTTTTTTCACAAATTAAAACACTCAAAATGCATTGTTCTAAGTTATTACGCACAGCAGAATTTCAAGACATTTTATAGGCTCTAAAGAACTGAAAAAGGTAATTTGTTGAATTTGCAGCATTGAACTGTAACTGCCCTTCTATTTTTATAATATGTAGGGGCAGTGATATTTACAATTTTTGTAATATACTTTAACTGCTGAAATCATACATTTCTATTAGAAAAATAGCTCTAAAGTGGTCCATTTTGAGCCTTAGCAACGCTCTTCTGTTTACATAGTTGTGGAGACTTGTTCAACACTGACCGTGTTATGTAAACAGAAGAGTCACTTTAGAGCTTTTTTTTTCTCATAGAAATCTGCGATTTCTGTAATTAAAGTATATTACAGAAACGGTAAGTATCACTGCCCCGATACATTACAAAAATAAAAAGAGAACGGCAGTTATACATCCACATGTGACCTCTTAAAGTGTATCTGATTTTTTTCTTTATAAATGTTGCCATGTACATCCGCATATTTAGTTATCATATTGTGCAGTATGTTTTGTACCTTTTTCTGTAACTTAGGATGTCAGAATGTCCTCCCAGTACTGCCGTTTTGATGTGAACTGCCTCCCACCCTCATAGATCTTTTGCTTGAGGATACTGCAAAGGTTCTCAATAGGATTGAGGTCAGGGGAGGATGGTGGACACACCATGAGTTTCTCTCTTTTTAAGCCCATAGCAGCCAATGACACAGAGGTATTCTTTGCAGCATGAGATGGTGAATTGTCATGCATGAAGATGAAGGTGCTACGGAAGGCATGGTTCTTCTTTTGTACCATGGAAGAAAGTGGTAGTTAAAGCGGGAGAACTGTGCAGCACTTAGACTGGGCCGCCATAAAAAGTAGTATTGGTTAAATTTCTTGTCTTAAATTAGGGGCATTCAAGCGGCGTGCTAAGTTATTTTTGAAAGTCCCATAGAAATGAATGGAAAGCTCACCATACAAGCACAGCCATCGCTCTGTTCACTTCTATGTGACTGATAGAAATAGCCAAGCGCTCGGCTATTTTCGTAAGTCTGATAGAAATGCATGGAGGGCAGCCGTGCTTGTGCAGTCTGCTCTCTTTCACTTTGTGGGCTCCGTTTTAGAGATAGGTGCAGGTCCCTGTGAGTGATAGAAAAACAATTCACACCTCTTCTGTGTTTTCACCCATCCATATGCTAGGTACATTTATGCTGCCCTTAGTTTCAATGTCACATTACAGGAAAAAGCCACTCTATTGTTATTCCCCACAAAAAGGCACAACTCTGTCTTTCCAGGACATACATAAAAAGCTTTGCTTACTTTTTCCGAGGACAAATTCATAGATTCCTTAAAATTATTAAGTGTATAACAATGTTTCCAGTTATTAAATGCATAGTGAATTTTAAGCAAAATCTTAGAAATTGTATTTCAATAACTATGTTTTAAGTTCTCCCTAAGTAGTCTGATTACTTACATGATAAAGCTTTTCTGTGACCATTTTACTACAGTAAATCTGTTATTACTAAACTACTGACAGTTTATGAAGGAGTCAGAACTTTATACCATCTCTCCTTGTATGATCCAAACCTGGTTTTAGCTACAGAACTGCATTAGAAACCCTGATTGTGCATGGGCAGCCATGTCCAAATGCAAAGGAGCAGCTAAGTGCACCCAAAGACACATGCCAGTGTTTCTTTGCACATGGAGCAGGGTAGTGCTACATACAGTGGGACATTTATCGACAACTGTGGTGTAAAATAGTCGCAAATTATGGCGCACTGCATGTAGGCACCATAAATTATGACTTTGTGCTTTTCTGCACTCTTCTGAAGTGCCTAGAAAAGGGGGCATGGCTTTGCACTGCCACATTTTCAATAACTTTTGCCATTAATTCTGAACCAACAAGTCAACCATCAGGTAAGTTAGATATTGCATTAGTGAAAGGACATCAGGAGAATCACCGAAAAACCACTAAAAAGTAACTTATTTATATACATTAAAAATGTGGACAAATCACAATACACTTGTCAAAGTAAGTAAGGAAGGGAAAGAAAAACATAACGAGACAGAAATTATAGCAGGTATACTGGAGCCAACACCTCATTAACAGAACAGTGAGGGGTCAGTGTAGTGTTGTTCCCAATCTTTGAACCGCCCAATTATCATGGGAATTTGGGGAAAGAAAGGAAAATGTGCCCATATATTATCCCTATATGTCTTGTGTCCCTGCCTAATAAACGGGATGGCCGCCCCGATAGGGGCGATCCCGTGTCAGGAACCTGGTGTCCCTGACACAGGACAGATATCAAAGTAAGCCCCTACAGAGACAGGACAGGGAAGGGCGTCCATCAAAAGATAAGCCAGGTACAGTATTGTGTATGAATACAACATACAAACTATTATCTCTCTCAAAAGGCTTAGTAATCCCACTCCAACCCATATATATATATATATATATATATATATATATATATATATATATAGAGAGAGAGAGAGAGAGAGAGAGAGAGAGAGAGAGAGAGAGAGAGTGTCTTATTAAATATGAGGAGTAGGAATTATCATTCAAATAAAATTGCAAGACTGCTTATTAAATCAAGATAAGTCTTGCATAATTCATCAATAAAAGGTACACTGACCAAAAAACTGCTCAGACTAGTTCAAACAAAGGTCCACATGATCCCTGTTCAACATGATTACATCGATCTATTGTTACTGAGGTATAAAAGCCAGAATTGTTGTACAACGGACAATTATACAAAGGTGCAATCATCTACAACTTAGTGGCCCCTGATATATGTAAGGGGTCAACGTTAATCCCAACGCGTTTCCCTGTTAAGTAAAAGTTCCTCAGGGGACCTTAAAGGGAACCTGTCATCTCCGAAACACCCCCTGAACTAGAGTAAGCGTTGTATAGTGTAAGTGATGCTGAATCCGAATATGTAAGTTTTATCTTCATACTCACTTCCATTCTGACGCTGTGCTCCCACAAACCTGCAGTAAAATGCACTCAGTGGACTCCAGTGCTCACTCACATAATGGAGAGGACTCAAAGAAGAGTCCAGTGAGTGCATTTTACTGCAAGTTTGTGGGAGCACAGCGTCAGAATGGAAGTGAGTATGAAGATAAAACTTACACATTCGGATTCAGCATCACTTACACTATACAACGCTTACTCTAGTTCAGGGGGTGTTTCGGAGATGACAGGTTCCCTTTAAAGACAACGTAAAAAAAAAAAAAGAAAAAAAAAAAAAAAAAAAAAAAAAAAAAAAAGAGCCCCTGTGAATAGGTAACTACAGGATTAATAAATCAGAACAGATGCAAAGGTATGGCACCAGTACACAATAACTTAATGTGGTATAGATGGTCACCTATATCCAGGTGTAGAACCCATTAAGAAATGTAGGGCAACAACCACAAAGAACTTTTATGTTCAATAATATCAATAGAGGACACAATGAGGGGCCCCTAGAGAGATAGATAGATAGATACACACACAGTCATAGCCAAAAGTTTTGAGAATGACACAAATATTATATTTTCACATGATCTGCTGCCCTCTGGTTTTTATGTGTGTTTGTCAGATGTTTTTATCCCATACAGAAATATAATTGCAATCATATTATGAGTAACAAAAGCTTATATTGACAGAATGAGTTAATGCAGCAAGTCAATATTTGCAGTGTTGACCCTTCTTCTTCAGGACCTCTGCAATTCTCCCTGGCATGCTCTCAATCAACTTCTGGACCAAATCCTGACTGATAGCAGTCCATTCTTGCACAATCAATGCTTGCATTTTGTCAGAATTTGTAGGTTTTTGTTTGTCCACCCGTCTCTTGATGATTGACCACAAGTTCTTAATCCCATTGAGATCTGGGGAGTTTCCAGACCATGGACCCAAAATCTCTATGTTTTGTTCCCCCGAGTCATTTAGTTATCACCTTTGCTTTATGGCAAGGTGCTCCATCATGCTGGAAAAGGCATTGTTGATCGCCAAACTGCTCTTGGACGGTTGGGAGAAGTTGCTCTCGGAGGACATTCTGGTACCATTCTTTATTCATGGCTGTGTTTTTAGGCAAGACTGTGAGAGAGCAGATTCCCTTGGCTGAGAAGCAACCCCACACATGAATGGTTTCAGGATGCTTTACAGTTGGCATGAGACAAGACTGGTGGTAGTGCTCACCTCGTCTTCTCCGAATAAGCTGTTTTCCAGATGTCCCAAACAATCGAAAAGGGGATTCATCAGAGAAAATGACTTTACCCCAGTCCTCAGCAGTCCACTCCCTGTAACTTTTGCAGAATATCAGTCTGTCCCTGATGTTTTTTCTGGAGAGAAGTGGCTTCTTTGCTGCCCTCCTTGAGACCAGGCCTTGCTCCAAGAGTCTCCGTCTCCCAGTGAGTGCAGATGTGTTTTGGGGTATAAAGTTAATTTTCTAGGCAAATATTGACTTTGCAAGTAATTGCTGTTAAGCTGATCACTCTTTATAAAATTCTGGAGTATATGCAAATTGCCATTATAAAAACTGAAGCAATAGACTTTGTAAAAATTAATATTTGTATCATTCTCAAAACTTTTGGCCATGACTGTATATAGCAGTATCGAGCTCGGTTTACACATGTGTACTCAAACAACAATGCCAATGTGTGTTATAGATAGTCCAAAATAAGGGGTCCCCCAAAGTGGATACTTGGGCCATGTGGTTGAGGACACAGAATTAGTGGTCAGTAGTTCCTGCCTCGATGGAATGCTTGCCCAAAGGTAAGGGGTCCCAAGGCGATGGCACGCCGATGTAGCCAGGTTCCCGACACGGGATATAAATATATAAAAGTTACTTTTTAGTGGTTTTTCGGTGATTCTCCCAATAACTTTTGCCAGAAAGCGGCAGAAGTTATAGCTGAAGTCTACACCAGCCTGTAGCCGGCATAGAACTCTGTTTCTGCCGCAGGTCAGAGATACACCTGATTTTTTTAAGAGGCTTTCTGTCAGAAACTCTATATACTTTGCAGAGGTCATTTTCACACCTTCAGGAACCCTAAAGGGGCCTACCAGCTCTCTCCCCATGACTCCTCCACCTCCTTGCTGACGTCGCAGCCTTGTTGGGACATGGTGTCCATCCACCAACCATCCACTACTCCATCCATCTGGACCATCCAGGGTTGCACGACACTCATCAGTAATCAAGACTGTTTGAAAATTAGTCTTCATGTATGTCTGGGCCCACTGCAACCATTTCTGCTTGTGAGCACTGGTTAGGGATGGCCAAATAGTAGGTTTATGCACCACAGCAAGCCTTTGAAGGAACCTACAACTTGAGGTTCGAGGGACTCCAGAGGCACCAGCAGCTTCAAATATCTGTTTGGTGGTTTGTAATGGCTTTTTAGCAGCTGCTCTCTTAATCCGATGAACTTGCCTGGCAGAAACCTTCCTCATTCTGCCTTTATCAGCACGAACACATCTGTGATCTGAATCAGCCACAAATCTCTTCACAGTACGATGATCACGCTTAAGTTTTTGTGAAATATCTAATGTTTTCATTCCCTTGTCCAAGGCATTGCACTATTTGATGCTTTTTGGCAGCAGAGAGATCCTTTTTCTTTCCCATTTTACCTGAAAACAGTGGCCTGCTTAATATTGTGGAACATCCAGTTTTCCTTTAATTGGGCTCACCTGGCAAACTAATTATCACAGGTATCTGAGATTCATTTCAGTGATCCAAAGAGCCCTGAGACACAATAACATCAATGAGTTTCATTGAAAAACCAAAAATATATGAACATACTGACACCTGTCGGCTTCATGAAGTTTTATGAGCATTTTCTTATACAACATTCTGGCCCTGATTTATCACACCTTCACTCCAGAATTCTGTCTTCAAAAAAGTCACACGATAGGGCTTTTGCGACTTTTTTGCGCATTTTTTTGCGACTTTTTGCATGTGTACACCACTCACTCCAGTTTGTAATATGGGTGGAAAAGTGGGTGTGGTTAACCATGTTAATGAGTTTCACTCCAGATTTATCATTGCGACTTTTTAAAAAAAGTCGCAAAATAGTTGCAATCTCACTCCAGGAGGAGGGTGGAGTAGGAAAAGTGGAGTAGCTTCTCTAGACAGAAGTGTTAGGTTTAAGAACAAGCCACATTTATCAAACAACCTGTGACGTTTGATAAATGTGGCAGAAAGTACTCCAACACAGACTGAAGCAAAACTGACTTCAAATATTTTCCTAATGATAAATTCCCCCCTCTGACTCCACCAGTATCACAACATTTTGTAAGCCCAGGCCAGGGTTTTTAATTTCCCGAGTGTACTGACACCCCAGTTGGGAATCACTGCAATAGACTCATATTATACAATGAGTATAGGGATTGACCAGCCTAATAAAATATATGACTGAGATCAAAAAGTCTTGCGACTTTTTGCACTCGTTTGCACAAAATTATGCATTTTTACACCACTTACTCCAGTTTTGTAATGCGGGTGGAAAAGTGGGTGTGGTTATCTATGTTAATGAGTTTCACTCGAGATTTATCATTGCAATCTCACTCCAGGAGGGTGGAGTAGGAAAACTGGAGTAGTTAAGAATAAGGGCTCATGCACACAGCCGTTCGCCGGCCGTGGCCGTACTGCGGCCTGCAATACACGGGCACCGGCCGTGTGCACCCCGCATCACGGAGATGCAGAACGGAGGCACGGATAGGAACACCACGGGAGCACTACAGAGTGCTGCCATGGTGTTTCTGGCCATGCCTCCGCACCGCAAAAAAGTAGTGCATGCACTTGTGGTGCGGACCGTGGGATGCGGATCGCGGTCCCCACTGTCAGTGCCCATGCATTGTGGACCGCAAATTGCGGTCCACAGCACGGGCACTGACCGCACACGTTCGTGTGCATGAGCCCTAAGACAAATAACATGGGACATTTGATAAAAAGTACTCCAACGCAGACTTAAGCAAAACGGACTTCAAATTTTACCTGCTTGATAAAGTTCCCCCATAGTATGTTAGAAAGTTGCGTAATAACTTATAACTACGTAATAACTACCTTCAAGATTTCTTCTGTTAGTAATGGCAGGTTATTGTATACAGGCAAAGGGTGATACAGAATAGAAAACTTTAATGATTTCTGCAATGCAAATTGATAAATGCAATGAAGTTTCATCGACCCTGAATTGTACACTTGTTAGGCTGCAACTACAGCATTTATACTGGTAATAGTTGATATTTGAACATTGTCCTTGGCAATGGTTTGCAATTTTAAAAATATCTAATATATTTATACAGATAATTTACATTTAAATTACTTTTAAATTAACTATATTTTGCAGACAATGCTAATGACACACACACTAGCATACACAAAGTTGGAATCCATTTTTTTTTTTTTTTAAATCCAGATGTCATTAAAGGGGTTTTGACATGACATAAAAACTATGGGTTGAAATTGCAGATAATTACTGGATGTAAAGGAGTCTTTGCTGAATATAACTTTTATTGAAAACAATGGTATCTTAAAGGGTGTTTCCATCTTCAACCTTCATTTTAGCTAGGGTCAGCCAATCACTGGCCTTAGTGGTGACATGTTTCCAAGTGGCACATGACTCAGCAGTGACATGCCACTTGGGGACAAGGTTAGAGGTTTTTTTTTTTACTTTTAGGTACATAGCTGTGCTGGCCCTATATAATCAGGGTGTTGAAGCTGGAATACTCCTTTAAATGTTTCACAAAAACGATTCTTCGTGATCCCAATTTTTTTTGTATGCTAGTATGTTATCATTTGCTGTTCAACAGAAGGCACATCATAAGTCTCTAAACGCACACAGTTGTATACCTCTTTCACTGTAGGAACTATGCAATAATGGGTCTTTAAGAATTTTCATTTCATGTAATCTTTCCCAAGACTGGGAAAAGTCATCAGGGCCCTCCCCACAGCCCCCTTCAGATAATATACTGGGGTAGCCAGGGTGGGTCATTAGTTCAATACTGATACTGGAGCCGGACGTCGGACTGTGCAGGGAGCTCTGTTGTGTTAGGCAGCTGTGAAAAGACTCTGTGCTGTAATCAAGGGCTCGCTGAATATTCTTTACCGTCATGTTCTCCCCCATGGTACTCAGGCCAATGTATACATCAGGCCACCTGTATAAAAATATCAATAATTGAGTATCAAGCATCTTACACTTCTGCTAGCTCTGAAGTTGGAATACAACAAAAAAGGATGATTTACTCAGCACTCCAGCTGTTGTAAAACTACAATGCCCAGCATGCTCTATTCTCTTCTAAGGGATTTTTGAGAACAGCTGAACAAATGTGCATGCTGGGAGTTGTAGTTTAACAACAGCTAGGGTGCTGAAGGTTGATGACCCTTGAATTATTATAATGTTGGCAAGTACTGCAAAACATACCACAGTGAATGGTAACATTTATTATTCCCTTTCAATGTACGATCAACTGCTTATATGACTGTATGTGGTTCATTGTCCTGCTTAATAGGTGAAACCCTCAATATCATGTCATGACTTATCACTTATCTCCATAATCACCATTAATAGCCATTAACATGCACCATGAGTCACTTTGTCATCAGTATTAAAATCCTGGAATACCCCTTTAACAGAGCTGAGTAGTCCCGGCACCAGAGTAACAAGGTAATGGGTAATCAGTGGGGGTGCCTGCACTATACATCTCTGTCCATTGTGTAGTGGATGGAGCAGGTAACACTCGCCAAGCAAATATTGATGACCTATTCTGAGACTGCCATCAAACTGAGATTAAAGAGGACTTGTTACCTTCCAAAATGTATAAAATATACATTACCTATGGATCTCCTGGTTCCCTGTACTAAAGCAACTTTTGTTTTTTTCCAAAGGTTGCTGTTCTGCACTAATCCTGCTGTTATTTTTGCAACCCAAAATGCTAAATTGGGCTATTGGTCTGCTAATCTTGTCATCTAGCTGCCCATTGTCCACTGGATGTGGAGTTTCCATATTCTGCCACTGTCCAATAAGGGAGGACAGTGTCAGAGCAGAATGAGTGGGACGATGCCTAGTGATCCTGCTCTCCTCCTGCTCATGCTGCCAACAATGAGATGCTGGACCTGATATGTGAAGACAGGAGAGCAACATCATATGGTATCTACGAATATAACAGGATCTTTCTACTCAAACTGCTATGAGAATTAAAATTAATAGAAGGAACAATACGCAATATTACATGGTGGCATTGGAAAGTACAACTTGTCTCGCAAAAAAACAAGCCCTCATACGGCTATGTGAATGGAAAAATAAAAAAAGGTTGTGGCTCTAGGAATGCAGGGAGCGCAAAACAGACATACAAAAATGAAAAACCTCAGAGGTAGAAAGGGTTAAAGGGGTTGGAAACTTTAAGATAACTTTAGCATCAGTGGCACTGATGAATAAGGGCTTATTCACACAGCCGTTCGGATGTGCCCATATTGCGGCTGGCAAACAGCGGGTCCACAATATGCGGGAACCAGCCGTGTGCAACCCGCATCACGGATGCAGACCCATTCACTTGAATAGGTCCACATTCTGCAAGGTGTGGTGCGGAACGGAGGCAAGGAAGCACTTCGGAGTGATTCCATGGGGTTTCTGTCCGGGCTTCAGCACCGCAAAAAATTAGAACATGTTCTAGTTTTTTGTGGTGCGGATGGATGGCAGCCGCTCAGATGTTGCCCAGGCATTGGGTATCGCAAATTGCGGCCCCCAATGCACGGAACGGCCGTGTGCATGAGCCCTAACACTGCTTATAGCAAGGAAGAAGAATGTGTTAGTCAATGGACATCATTAGAGATGAGCGAGCATTAGAGATGAGCGAGCATGAGCACAAATTCAATTTGTACGCTATTCGTACGCATTTGCGTATAGATTAAAATATGCGTATGAATAGCGTACGGATTTTAAAATGCGTACGCAAATATGCAAAAATGGCACTCGAGCATGCTCGCTCATCTCTAGACATCGTCAATTGACGGGTCTAGTCACCTGCCCCTCCATCAGCAGCCTCCTTTTAATTGTAGTTTATCCCAAAAATCTCATACTTTCACTGTATTACAATTACATATGTCATCATTACATTCACACAAAGGAAGTTTCATTTCATTCCAACAACTACTTCTTGGTGCGTAATGTTTTGTCAATGATTGTATATTAAAAAAAATAAAATAAAAAAATCCACCTGATTTTTATTTAAAAAAAACAAAAACACAAGCATAGAATATTCACATGTAGGTTGTAAATTTGTGATCAAAAATTCTGATAGAAGTGTGCCTTTAAGTGAAAGTAAATTAGTACATTATAAAGCTGTATAACGCTTCGTTTTGCATGGATTAAAGGGGTTCAAAATGGAGTTAAAAATGAATCTGTGTCTAGAAACGGTCTAAAAAGTAGCACAAATTGGTGCAATTAGGGTTTCTACAATTTTTTCTGGATTGCTCAAAAGGGGAGGTGGGGTTTAGCAAGAATAGGGTGTGGCTTTGCAGGAAAGGTGTGCACCAAAATTCTGGCATAAAACTCTGCAACAAACTGGTATAGAGTCTCTCCCTGCACCAGATCCATCATCCAGCCTGATCACTGTGATAAATCTGCTGCAGGTCTGGACAGTCTGGCTAAGCTTACACCATATATAAGTTCAGTAAATCTGCCCCTCTGGGTGTCAGTTCCTCACCAATTTTAACATGTGCTTGCTGTCAGTGAATGAGTATGCCAATTTACATTCAGAGGCTGGAAACTGTGTTTATATCTAGTTCTGCTCTCAGCTGAAGTGGATACCACTGTATCAAGTCCAAGCAATGTTATGTGAGCTAAATGCAAGATCTGTACAAATGCCACAATGAATGCGTGCTCTTTCCTTGGCAGCAAATAAACATCGGGAAATTGGTGACAAATTATTACTATTTTTTATAGCAGCACCATACACCGACAGTCACCACTTATATCAGCTCCTGCCTCCACTGGGGCTCACAATCTAAATGCCAAATTGGACTGCCATTGTGTCTTAAATGTGGGAGGAAACCTATACAAACACAGGGAAAGATTACAATCACCATGCAGCCCACTATACTAGCTGCTTGTTGGCGGTGTTCTAAAATCGGTAGGTTCTTATTTACATCTTTGGTGGGATTGTCCCTTGATTCGGCCTTTCTGGACTAAGGTGTGCAAGGTTGTATCCAAAATATGCCCCATTACTAACCCCCAAGTTCATATTTTTGAATCTTCTCCCCGATTGAAAGCTAAGGCTATGGTCCCACTATATTGGAGACAGACTTCAGCTCTATTTCTCATTGGCTTCAGAAGGTCGCTCAAACTGGTAGACAGAGGAGTTGTGCCATCTCACAAACTGTACAATACCTAAATATAGGCGTATATCGTCTCCATGGAGTTCGCTGAGGGTCAAGAGATCCTTCCTTTTTTATCTTCCCAATGATTGGTTATGGGTGGCCCCCTTGTTCCAATTCTTGTACATTTGAGTCATTACATGCATCTCTGTACCTCAGTACATTGCACAGTGCTCCAGACTAAAAAAAATACCTAGGAGCCATTGGCTCCTGAACTGACAAAATTTAGGAGCCAGATAAAATTTTTAGGCGCAAAATTTAAATACGCAAAAATACGGATCTGCAATACCACGGATGCCGCCCGGCGTGTGTTCCGCAATTTGCGGAACACACGGCTGGGCGTCCTGTTCAAAATGCCTATTCTTGTCCGCTGTAGGACATGTTCTATAATTTCTTGCGATGCCGCGGCTAGGCAAGTTCGCAAGCCGCCCATTGAAGTGAATGCAGCTGTATCTATTCTGCAAAATTGCGGAATAGATGCGGGCACATTCACACGGTCGTATATATATTAATATATTGATGGGGTTTTTTTTTTGTTTTTTTTACTTTTTATTTACTAATTATTGGCCTCCTTAGGGGCTAGAACTCTTGTCCTATTCACCCTAATAAATCTCTATCAGGATGAATAGAACTTTACACTCTCCCTGCTGCCCTGGGCTTTGTGCACAGGGCAGCAGGGAGCTTACCATGGCAGCCAGGACTTCAGTAGTGTCCTGGTTGCTATGGTAACTGATCGGAGCGCCGCGATTGCTGGGCTCCAATCGGAACTGCCACTGAACCACCAATAAAGAGGGTGAAGGGGGGGGAGGGAACCCTGTGGCCACTGCCACCAATGATTATTATAGTTTGGGGGGGGTTGGGCACTGCGCCACCAATGAATAATACTGGGGGGGGTGCACTGAGCCACTAATGATTATTAAACTGGTTGGGGTTTTTATTACTGGGGCGCCACCAATGATGATAACTACGTTGAATACAACTACAGGAGGCGGGTGCCGGCGCAGGATCACATAGCCGGCACCTGACCTGTATTATAGGGAGCTGCAATCAGTGGTAGTCAACCCCTCAGGTGCGGCACCCGCCTTCTGCAGTTGTATTAAACGTAGTTATCATCATTGGTGGCGCAGTGCGTCCTCCCAGTAATAAAAACCCCAACCAGTATAATGTGTGTTCCCCCATCGGGCCTCGGATCAGCCCACTGTGGCCCCATCGGGCTCGGATCAGCCCACTGTGGCCCCATCGGGCCTCGGATCAGCCCACTGTGGCCCCATCGGGCCTCGGATCAGCCCACTGTGGCCCCATCGGGCCTCGGATCAGCCCACTGTGGCCCCATCGGGCCTCGGATCAGCCCACTGTGGCCCCATCGGGCCTCGGATCAGCCCACTGTGGCCCCATCGGGCCTCGGATCAGCCCACTGTGGCCCCATCGGGCCTCGGATCAGCCCACTGTGGCCCATCGGGCTCGGATCAGCCCACTGTGGCCCCATCGGGCCTCGGATCAGCCCACTGTGGCCCCATCGGGCCTCGGATCAGCCCACTGTGGCCCCATCGGGCCTCGGATCAGCCCACTGTGGCCCCATCGGGCCTCGGATCAGCCCACTGTGGCCCCATCGGGCCTCGGATCAGCCCACTGTGGCCCCATCGGGCCTCGGATCAGCCCACTGTGGCCCCATCGGGCCTCGGATCAGCCCACTGTGGCCCCATCGGGCCACGGGATCAGCCCACTGTGGCCCCATCGGACCACGGATCAGCCCACTGTGGCCCCATCGGACCACGGATCAGCCCACTGTGGCCCCATCGGACCACGGATCAGCCCACTGTGGCCCCATCGGACCACGGATCAGCCCACTGTGGCCCCATCGGACCACGGATCAGCCCACTGTGGCCCCATCGGACCACGGATCAGCCCACTGTGGCCCCATCGGACCACGGATCAGCCCACTGTGGCCCCATCGGACCACGGATCAGCCCACTGTGGCCCCATCGGACCAGATCAGCCCACTGTGGCCCCATCGGACCTCAGATCAGCCCACTGTGGCCCCATCGGACCTCAGATCAGCCCACTGTGGCCCCATCGGACCTCAGATCAGCCCCACTGTGGCCCCATCGGACCTCAGATCAGCCCACTGTGGCCCCATCAGACCTCAGATCAGCCCACTGTGGCCCCATCAGACCTCAGATCAGCCCACTGTGGCCCCATCAGACCTCAGATCAGCCCACTGTGGCCCCATCAGACCTCAGATCAGCCCACTGTGGCCCCATCAGACCTCAGATCAGCCCACTGTGGCCCCATCAGACCTCAGATCAGCCCACTGTGGCCCCATCAGACCTCAGATAAGCCCACTGTGCCCCCATCAGACCTCAGATCAGCCCACTGTGCCCCCATCAGACCTCAGATCAGCCCACTGTGCCCCCATCAGACCTCAGATCAGCCCACTGTGCCCCCATCAGACCTCAGATCAGCCCACTGTGCCCCCATCAGACCTCAGATCAGCCCACTCTGCGGCCATCAGAATAAAATAAAAAAACCTCTTACCTGTCCTGCACCGCGGCTCCGCTCCGGGTCCAGCGCTCCTCTGTCCTCCCGGCGCTGCACTATCACCTGACTGCGTGTAGCGTCAGATCAGAGTGCGCGCACTACGTCCTGACGCTGTACGCCGTCAGGACAGTGCCGCCCGGAAAGACAGAGGAGTGCCGGACCCGGAGCAGAGCAGGCCAGGTAAGAGATTTTTTTAATTTTATCTGCTCCATGTTCTCCGATACTAGGCTGCGCAGTAGCGCAGCCTAGTATCAGTAAATGCGGTCGGGTCCAGGCGCAAATGGCGACAAGACTAAAAAGTCTTGTCGCCATTTGTAAAATCTAAGTCGCATTTGCGACCATTTTGGTCGCCATCTAGAGCCCTGTTGCACTGCTCTGGTATATCTTGATATTTATGTACATCTGCAGTTTTATATGGTAGGTTTCTATAGGCCGTTTACATAGCCTCCAATGAGGCATATTTTATATCAGACATTTTCTCTTGTTGACTTATTTGTGGCTCCTGTGTAACAGCCCTGGCTTATTTTGTATTTGGTTCTGTTTTGTTGTGTTAAAAATCTAATAAAAAGATTTGACACTAACGCCATGCAGATGTTGCCCTTGGTCCAATATTAACCCAAAAACCCAATACTGCAGGACAAAAGTGCTAACCACTGAAATGCGAAGTATATTAGAGTGGTTTTCATTTCTACAGTGATGTGTTCTGTAGGATTCCATACACCTACTGTGCCCTCATAAATGTAATTCATTCTCACCGAATCCCTTTGCTTCTGAAGATTTCCACACTATTTAATGCATCCTCCTCCACGCTTCGGTAAAATTCCATTAGTTCCTCCTTGATCCAGTTACATCTGTGCAGTCCTACCTCCACAGGAACACGCGTGTAACAAATACCATTTTCCTTTAGCACCTGCGCAAATTCCTCTCGGATTCCTATGTAAAAAAAATTAAAAAAAAAAAAAAATACACAAACATTTGTAATAGTAAAAATGTTTGGCATGCTATAATATTAACGCAGCAAACTTAATTCATGCTCTATGCCATTTATGTGGCACATCTGTATGTAAGTGTACCTATTGGACATCTACATCTAGGATATCTGACGTAAGGCAGTGGCCTGAAAACAACTAGCTTCATAGAAAAAAAAAAAAAACCTTACTTGGTAAAACATGAACATGCTGATGTCCATCCATGTGCTGGGGGTTCTGTCCAGTCAACTCACGAAACAGCTTGACCTGGGCATTCAATTCTTGACGAACCTGCCAATAAGATGGTCACTGGTTTGTACAATTTTCCCCTTGCATCATAAATATATTAAACAGAAGGCTGAAGACAAATTCGAGTTTGCCAGGGAAAAAAAAAAAAAAAAAAAAAAAAAAAAGTGTATCTCAACTGATTGCAATCCTATGAATAGCCTGTCAGTCACAATATATTACTAATCCCAGACAACACTGCAGTAATTTCACATACAACTAAATAGGGTCTGTATTTACCATCCCTGCCTTCCCGATCGCTGTCCACACACAGCTCAATGAGAGTTCTGTATACAGATCAGGAAACAGCCATACAGTCCTAGCCAGCATGTGATTGCAGGTGCAGTGTTACCATCATTATATATATATATATATATATATATATATATACACACACACATACATACATACACACATACATACACACAGTGCCTTGCGAAAGTATTCGGCCCCCTGGAACTTTTCAACCTTTTGCCACATTTCAGGCTTCAAACAAAAAGATATAACATTTTAAATTTTTGGTGAAGAATCAACAAGTGGGTCACAATTGTGAAGTGGAACGAAATTTATTGGATCATTTAAACTTTTTTTGTAATAATAAAACTGAAAAGTTGGGCGTGCAAAATTATTCGGCCCATTTACTTTCAGTTCAGAAAACTCACTCCAGAAGTTCATTGAGGATCTCTGAATGATCCAATGTTGTCCTAAATGACTGATGAAGATAAATAGAATCCACCTGTGTGTAATCAAGTCTCCGTATAAATGCACCTGCTCTGTGATGGTCTCAGGGTTCTGCATCATGAAGACCAAGGAACACACCAGGCAGGTCCGTGATACTGTTGTGGAGAAGTTTAAAGCTGGATTTGGATACAAAAAGATTTCCCAAGCTTTAAACATCCCAAGGAGCACTGTGCAAGTGATCATATTGAAATGGAAGGAGTATCAGACCACTGCAAGTCTACCAAGACTCGGCCGTCCCTCTAAACTTTCATCTCAAACAAGAAGATTGATCAGAGATGCAGCCAAGAGGCCCATGATCACTCTGGATGAACTCCAGAGATCTACAGCTGAGGTGGGAGAGTCTGTCCATAGGACAACAATCAGTCCAACACTTCACAAATCTGTCCTTTATGGAAGAGTGGCAAGAAGAAAGCCATTTCTCAAAGATATCCATAAAAAGTCTTGTTTACAGTTTGCCACAAGCCACCTGGGAGACACACCAAACATGTGGAAGAAGGTGCTCTGGTCAGATGAAACCAAAATCCAACTTTTTGGAAACAATGCAAAACGATGTTTGGCGTAAAAGCAACACAGCTCATCACCCTGAACACACCATCCCCACTGTCAAACATGGTGGAGGCAGCATCATGGTTTGGGTCTGCTTTTCATCAGCAGGGACAGGGAAGATGGTAAAATTGATGAGAAGATGGATGGAGCCAAATACAGGACCATTCTGGATGAAATCCTGTTGGAGTCTGCAAAAGACCTGAGACTAGGACGGAGATTTATCTTCCAACAAGACAATGATCCCACACATAAAGGAAAATCTACAATGGAATGGTTAAAAAAATAAATGTATCCAGGTCTTAGAATGGCCAAGTCAAAGTCCAGACCTGAATCCAATTGAGAATATGTGGAAAGAGCTGAAAACTGCTGTTCACAAACGCTCTCCATCCAACCTCAAAGAGCTCGAGCTGTTTTGCAAGGAAGAATGGGCAAGAATTTCAGTCTCTAGATGTGCAAAACTGATAGAGACATACCCCAAGTGACTTGCAGCTGTAATCGCAGCAAAAGGTGGCGCAACAAAGTATTAATGCAAGGGGGTGAATAATTTTGAACGCCCCACTTTTCAGTTTTATTATTACAAAAAAAAGTTTAAATGATCCAATAAATTTCGTTCCACTTCACAATTGTGACCCACTTGTTGTTGATTCTTCACCAAAAATTTAAAATGTTATATCTTTTTGTTTGAAGCCTGAAATGTGGAAAAAGGTTGAAAAGTTCCAGGGGGCCGAATACTTTCGCAAGGCATTGTATACTATATCAAAACAATTGCAACAAAAGGGGACATAGTTTGAAGGGAATCAGTCACCAGTCTGTCACTGGTGACAGATTTCCTTTATCATCTCCAAATTCAGTTTCAAAGTAAGCATACAGTCATAAAGAGTAGGTGCCCAGAAACATAAAAGCAAAAAACAAACAATGCGACAGCACTCTGCAAACACAAATAATAAAGTAAATAAAAGCATGCACGCAGCACCTGCATTCCCTGAATTTAATGCAGGCCAGTATGGCACCAGTGGAGGTAGTATTTAGTGTAGGGTTCCTTTCCTCAAGTGATCGACTTGACGCTGGCGGACAAGCACAAATAATTTTGCACAAAACGTATTTCTCAAGAATCTCACATTTATAACGCAGCATTAGTACATTTTCTATAGCGAGTATGGCACGATTGTATTTACTTTATTATTTGTGTCTGGAGAGCTCTGTTGCATTGTTTTTTGCTTTTGTGTTCCAGCCATGGCAACGTACACCTGCGCACTGGGATGTGCTGACTGACCCCCAACTTTTTTTTTTCTTTGCAGCCCAGAAACATAACCTACCTTTCTTGTACAAATCCAATCCTCATGCACACAGATGTAGTTTCTGTCCACATCCGATCCGCATTTTTTGCGGATGGGGACCCAGGGGCGTAGCTATAGTAGCTATAGGGAGTGCAGAGGTAGCAGTCGCTACCAGGCCCAGGAGCCTAAGGAGGCCCAAAGACCCTTGTGCCGCATAACAAGACACACAAAGTACAGAGAAGGGGGGCCCCATGCTGAACTCTTGCACTGAGCACAAGGGTCCATGAGCCTTTAGCTACGCCCCTGTGGGGACACTTTCATTCCAATGGGGTCACAAAAACATGCATTTCTTTGTGTCACCTTATTATGATCTCCATAACTTATTATATTTCCATCTAGGGAGCAGTGAGAGAGCTCATTTTCTGTGGGGTAATGTGTGTGCTTCTCACATATACTACTGTATTAATTCACATGTATGTGTAATTCAGCATATTCCAATGTAGTACTGCCAATTGCAGCCCTACATTGGAATATACCTGTAACAGACCTGGTAGTCTCATACTGACTCCAGTCTATTACAATCAAACCGTTTCCCCTATCTCAGCGCCTCAGACGCCATGGTCACAATCGAGGAGTTAAATGTCTACCCGCTGATCACAGACATTAGCCCCTGGTGTCTGCTGTGTGAAACAGGAGAAACTGGGCAGCTATGGTACCTGCACTGTTCTGGAGCAAGCGCCATCTTTAAACACCCGACTTGCGTCATACATTTACAGAGCAAGTCAGGAAGGGGTTAAAGATGTGGGAGGTAGACACAGATCAACAATATGACATACAGGCCTGACCTTTACTTTGTATTATTTACCTTTGAACAGATAAGAACACCTTTGCACAAAGTACCTTTCAGTACAAACATTGCTTCAGACACAGGTTACTAAGTGCTGTACCCTGGTCTTAAAGGAGTTCCCCGGCATTTGGTCTAATCTGCACATGGTGCTAGCTGTGGAGGGAAACTCTTTTACATAGGACTCGCACTCCCTCACTCCCCAGATGCCGATGTCTCTGCTGCGCTATCACACGCTGTGGGCTCCTTCTCCGGATGGGTCACTTCTTTGCCTGTTCAACTACTGGAGGATGCACCTCATTTATGGCGAGGTGTAAGTTAGGTGCATCCTCTGACAGTCCGTGCACCTACACTGAAACCTACAGCGGCTCAAAGCCAGAAATGTAAAAGAAAAACAATGTGCCCAGTGTCCCCTTTCCACCTTTGTTATGCCCCCTTCTTGTAAAGTGGCGAGGGTGGTTTAGAAAGAGAAGTTTTTATGCAAGAAAACCAACATAAGGAATGATAAATCTCCCCCTCCCAAGTATCCAAAGTAAACCCATTAGAGAAGTTGAGAACTCAGGACCCCCTCTGTGAGATAGAATCGAGGGCAGTTTTGGTGGACGTATCTTGTCCATGTATTAAATGGTCAGAAAGTCCTGGATGCATTTATGTTAAGTGGCATACATGTCTGAAGAATAGATCCATCCATAAACTACTGAAAATGAGAATCGGCATCGGCTGCCATCTTTTAATACATGCTTTAACTTTCTCTACACAATCTATTTGATTTCACATCCAATCATTGACTCACCTCTGACATGATAAGAAGCCCTTGTGCCAGTGCTTTTCGTATGCCCATCTTCCCAAGAAAGACTCCTAGGGAACTGACAAGAGTGGAGTTCTGACGAAGCTCTGGACATACTGGTATGCCCTCTGAGAGATTAGCATGCAAACCTATAGGAATATTATACCTAAAAAAACAAAAACACGATCCTTTAACAGAGACGACAGCTCTCAGAACATTTCACACTCAATGACAAGCAAGGTAACAAATTTAGACTTTTTGATTTTAAAGAGCACTTTCAGCAGGATCGACTCTATGAAATAAGTACACTGCCTGATGGGGTTGATCCTGCTGATTAAAATTATACCAGCCTTGTGAAAATCTCTAGGGGGATTCCAGACCAAAAAAAAACAAAAAAAAAAACGTATTATTCATGCAAATAAGGGTGTGAGATGCAGGAAACATGAGGAGCTGAGGTGCACTCAGGGGCTAGGACTCACCCCTCTGTGCCCTGAAGCCCTCATTTGCAAGTCTTTTCTGACTTAGATTTTTCAGAAGACAGGTATCATTTTAAATCAGCAGGATTAACCCCATCAGGTAGTGTGCCTGGTTCCATAGGATTGATCCTGCTGAAATGACCTCATTAAGCCACAGGCCCCATACACACAGCAAAGTAATGTGCAGGGAGCCTGTACTGCAGTATACGGTGGCCACACAGCAAGGATCTCTGTATCAAGCTATGCTCACCTGGAAGCAACACAGTGGGGTTATAAACTGGGCATAAACCCTACAGGGAAACTTCCCGGTGAGTTGATGTCCAGGGGGGCATCTGCCCCCTCCTCATGGTTGCAGATATCCTTACAGGACTTCCTTCTTCACCACAAAGGAGCTGCTTGTAGGAAGGTATCATGTGCTGCACAGTGGTGTTTGGTTCTGCTGGGGTGGTATCGTGTGCTGCACTGTGGTGTTTGGTTCTGCTGGGGTGGTATCGTGTGCTGCACTGTGGTGTTTGGTTCTGCTGGGGTGGTATCGTGTGCTGCACTGTGGTGTTTGGTTCTGCTGGGGTGGTATCGTGTGCTGCACTGTGGTGTTTGGTTCTGCTGGGGTGGTATCGTGTGCTGCACTGTGGTGTTTGGTTCTGCTGGGGTGGTATCGTGTGCTGCACTGTGGTGTTTGGTTCTGCTGGGGTGGTATCGTGTGCTGCACTGTGGTGTTTGGTTCTGCTGGGGTGGTATCGTGTGCTGCAACTGTGGTGTTTGGTTCTGCTGGGGTGGTATCGTGTGCTGCACTGTGGTGTTTGGTTCTGCTGAGGTGGTATCGTGTGCTGAACTGTGGTGTTTGGTTCTGCTGAGGTGGTATCGTGTGCTGAACTGTGGTGTTTGGTTCTGGTGAGGTGGTATCGTGTGCTGAACTGTGGTGTTTGGTTCTGGTGAGGTGGTATCGTGTGCTGAACTGTGGTGTTTGGTTCTGGTGAGGTGGTATCGTGTGCTGCACTGTGGTGTTTGGTTCTGGTGAGGTGGTATTGTGTGCTGCACTGTGGCGTTTGGTTCTGCTGGGGCCGGTATCGTGTGCCGCACTGTGGCGTTTGGTTCTGCTGGGGCCGGTATCGTGTGCCGCACTGTGGTGTATGGTTCTGCTGGGGCTGGTATCATGTGCCGCACTGTGGTGTTAGGTTCTGGTGAGGTGGTATTGTGTGCCGTGGCGTTTAGTTCTTGCGGGGTGGTGGACATGTAATATGGTAAAGTGAAGTCCCAATATTTGGGATTGGGGGAAATCTCTCACTCTTTGGTTTCAGTAGTAACAAATATGTAAAAAGTGCTGTACATTGGACACATTTACGACACATGGGTGTGGAGTCACTGGGAGTGAGGTAAACATGTCGTCAGTGTTGAGGTGCCACAAGTCACCTACGTACGTGTTCCTGTAAACATGAACTCATCAGCCGCCAAATGTTTGCTTTCTATCTCATTCAGAAACTGTTCAGTGTGTTCATGCCACTGACCTGCGTGCTAGGTCTGCCGCACAAGCTGCAGAGCTGCCATTCACCAGAAGAGAGACGTTAGTAATGGCGCCAGCGTTGAAACATTCCACAATGCCAACATCCCTGCGAGGGCAGTAACCAAAGTCATCTCCTGTCACCACCAGTTTGACCCTGGTGTTCACAGACATTTGTCTGCAGCCCGGGGTAACTGTGGGCATAGAAAAGGTAAGAATACACATTACACGTTTCATTCTCACTACCCACATTACTGCGGTGTAATATGTGTCAAGTACGTTACTGACTCAGTGACAACTTACGTAATGTGCCAAATTATGGCACAAAAAAATTCCACCAATCCCACAACTCGATGACATTAAATGGACAGTCCACCTCTGCAAGTCCCAAGAAATCCATGCACACGCAGCAAAAAACATGCTTGGCTCAAACAAGCTCTGGGACCCACACATACCTCTACAACAGGGACCCCCCTCCCCCGACACGGTGGCCAGAGGTGGTCGGGACTATGGAAACAGCATTACACCTTTCCCTCAGCCGTTTCCATAGTCTTTATCACCCCTGGCTGCTGTATCCAAACCAGATAGGATTGGTGGACAGCATTCTGGAGAACGGTGCAGATCCCAAAGGTGAGATCCACATCCATCAGATGGGAAAAACCCTTTACTTACACTGCAAGAAACAGTATTGAGCGACCATTCAGCTAACAATACAACAACCAAGCGCAGTAATTTTTTTCAGAGATTACTTTTAGGCAAAAAAAGCCACAAAACACGCCTGACTTGATCAGATGTTTTTTGAGGCATTGTTGCCCATATAGTATGTTTTGGTACCTGCCATTTTTAATGGTGGATTCTGCATACCTAGTATTTTATTTTTTTAAGAATAAAGTATGCGCCCCCTCTAGAGGGCTGATTTAAAAAAAAAAAATAATAATGCAAAAATCCTAAAACACATTGCATATGCATTTTTAAAGCAATAAGAATAATAAAAAAAAAAAACGCATGCGGAGATTAGAAAAAAAATATCACCATAATACCTCTGCAAAAAAAACTAAATAAATAAAAACACCTGTCTGTCCCATAGAATTCCATGGAACTGACATTTTTGCCAATATAATGTAAAAAAAACACGGCACAAATTGCCGGCATAAAAAAAACGCACCAGAAACAAAAAACGGAATTAGGCCCCTTGCAGACGAGCGTGACACACGCACATCTCCCGCAACGCATCTACTGACCTCAACTCCCTGCACTGACGTCACATAGGATTATACTGATTAATGATGATATGTAACCCTTACAGTTCTGGAATGTGTTCGATAACACTGACATAATGCTGCTACTGTTATCCAATACATTCCAGAACTGTAAGGGTTACATAGCAGCATAATTCAATATAATGCTATGAGACCCCCGTCAGTGCCAGGAGTTCAGGCCAGTAGATGCGATGCGGGAGACGTGCGTGTGTCACGCTTGTCTGCAAGGGGCCTTAGATGAGCGTAATACAGGTGCATCTTTAATCTATGAAGCTGTTAATTTGGGTCAGAGGACCCGCAGCCAGGGCAGGGTTTGGGAGCATAATATAGAGAAGAGGGGCCTGTTTCTCTAGTGCGAAAACAGTTTTAAACCTTTACTTGCTCTGAAATTCAGGATAATGAGTGACACCCAGGCGGAGGTGGCCAGGTGACACTTTAAAGGACATATGAACAATGGCTCTTCTGGTGAGACAACCCCTTCATCCCTACAACTGTGTGAAGGGAAGCAGAAGGATCTGAAGCTCCAACCCCTATAAGACCAAGTTCACACCTCAGTTATCTGATCAGTTATTTCCGAGCCAAAACCAGGTGCGGGTCAAAAAAACAGAACAGGTGCAGATCTTTTCATTATACCTTATCTTTGAGTAGGCTTCACTATTGGTTTGGCTCTCAATAACTCATAGAAATAACTGACCAGATAACTGAAGTGTGAACTCAGCCTTACCCGAATCATGATATGAGTCTATATAGCCAGATACATGCAGATGTGTTCTCATATTTTCAATTACATGGACCCTAGTTAACGAAGGAACCTACCCTGCAGATACTGGTGATGAATATGGTTATCCAGTCTATAAACCAAAGACAAGAGGCTATAGCAGCACTACCGTGTATTATCATGGATACGTAATAGGTGGCGGTGCGCGCAGTGTTAAGCCTCATTCACACATCAGTGGTTCACGGATGTGTTCTGTACGTGTTCTCCACGGACAGCACACAACCCCATTCATTTCAATGTGTGTGTTCAGACATCAGTGTTTCATCACGCTCCGTGGTTCAGTTTTTTTAGCACGGATCCATGTCCTATCTTGATCTGTGTTCCCGGATACCTCACACCCATTATAGTCAATGAGTCCGTGAAAACCACGGCTCCTTCACGGATGTCATCCGTGTTTCATGGATCATTAAGAAGAGAAGCTTTGAAAATTATTTTTCAGCTGTTCAGTGTCAGTGAAACACGGATACAACACGGACAGCAAAAAACGGACACACGGACCCAACACAGACAGCTTCACGGATGCATCACTGACCACCGGCTCACGGATTTGAGCACGGACACGGACGTGTGAATGAGGCTTTAGACCCTGGCCCTAGGGTCCCATCCCGGCGAACCAAAGCAAAGAAACAGCAGCACTCCTTGTCTTTTTGTGGTGGTGGTTTATTCACCAAGTAAGGCTACTTTCACACTAGCGTTTACAAATTCCGGTATTGAGTTCCGTCATAGGGGCTCAATACCGGAATAAAACGCTTCAGTTTTGTCTCCATTCATTGTCAATGGGGCCAAAACTGAACTGAAGAGAACGGAATGCTCCAAAATGCATTCCGTTCAGTTCTCTTCAGTATACAGACCGGAGAGCAAACCGCAACATGCTGCGGTTTGCTCTCCGTCCTGGGCATCCGCACCAAGACAGATCCAGAATGACCCCCAATGCAAGTCAATGGGGACGGATCCATTTGGTGTGACACAATAGTAAACGGATCCGTCACCTGCACTTTTCCCCACAGCTCCCTCCTCCCTCCAGCAGAGGGCGCTGTGGAGAATCTTCCCTTCCTTTGTGCTGTCCGGAGCTGCTGGGGCCTCTGACAACCAGAAGCCACCAGGACACCGGGAGCCGGTAAGTATGGCTTGGTGAGACTGTGTCTGACACGTGTGGGGCCGGAGCGCGGTTCCGGCCCCACACGTGCACCTGCAGCAGCACGGATCCAGCGGGGCCCTTCACCCGCCGGATCCGTGCTGCCGCTAGTGTGAAAGTGGCCTAAGGCTACTTTAGTGTTTTTGCAGGGTTTAGCAAAAACGCTTCCATTACTGATAATACAACCGTCTGCATCCGTTATGAATGGATCCGGTTGTGTTATCTTTAACATACCCAAGACAGATCCATCATGATCACCAATGAAAGTCAATGGAGGATGGATCAGTTTTCTATTGTGTCAGAGAAAACGGATCCCCCCCCCCCCTATTGACTTGTATTGGGGGTCATGACGGAAAGAAAACCGCAGCATGCCGTGGTTTGCTCTCCAGTATGAGAACAGAATGCATTTTGTTCAGTTACTTTTTGTCCCCATTGACAATGAATGGGGACAAAACAGAAGCGTTTTTTACCGGTATTGAGACACTATGAAAAATAGAAACACGGAAAATAGAAACGCGAGTGTGAAAGTAGCCTTAGGTGCGACGTTTCGAATAAACCACCACCATGTATAAAGCTGTGCCCGCTGTACCAAATTTCATGTAATCACATGCAGTTCCTCCTCCGACAGCTGATCACATGCTACAACAGTAGATTACGTAACAGCAGTGGAACAAGTCTTGTACTTATTCTGACATTACAAAATATCACATAATACATTATATAATAAACTTATATACTTATTATAAACAATTCATGTTAGACATTTATTTTAATTTCTGGTCACATTCATAATAATTATGACTTCTTTGGCCAGTTTTCGCCACTTTATTAAAGAAAACAGTATATAGCAGATTTATTAATACTCTCCTAGGGGCGGGTTTAACAACAGTAACTAGAGTCACTGTGTTGAACGTTACACAATTTATAATAAAATATAAGTGACCAGGCTGCACTAATAAACACACTTACTTTGCACATACAAAGTCCACAGTGCACGCTCATGTATCTCTCACTGGTAAACATTGATACACTGTCAGTTTAGGACATGTTCTATTTTTTTATGTCCGCTATTCACTGGCGCCATAGACTTTAATTGGTTCTTCGTCATGTGAATGAGGCTGTATGGTTAGCTCTATGACCATGCAGACCAGGGGCGTAGCTATAGGGGGTGCAGAGGTAGCAGTCGCTACCGGGCCCAGGAGCCTGAGGGGGCCCAAAGACCCTTGGACCACATAAGAAGACACACAGAGCACTGAGGGAAAGGGGGCCCAAGCTGAACTCTTGCACCAGGGCCCATGAGCCTTTAGCTACGCCCCTGATGCAGACTATGGCTCTTCCAGTGAAATGCAGCATGCTTCCTGCTGTAACCAGTACAGTTAGGGCTCGTGCACATGAACGTGTGCCAGCAGGGCAAACAGAGGGTCCGCAATATACGGGCCCTGGCCATTTGTGCATGCCTCACAGAAGGTGCTGTGTGGAACGGAGGCACGGAACCACTATGGAGTGCTTCCGTGGGGTTTCTGTCCGCACCGCAAAAAGTACTGCATGCACTACTACAAGTATTGAAGTATGAATAGTGTGCATGAGTCCTTACACTGGGCTTTTATTTTCCATCTGCTATTGCTGACATCAGGGTTACACAACTTACAAACTGGTTTGTCAGGGAGAATTACCCTGAGGACAAGTACACCTCTACAGTGCCATATGCTCCAGTCACATGGGAAGCCAAGGCAAGTGCCCCCATCACCTATACAGCTGCATAGCAACCCAGTACAACGTGATACACAGCTGCTATAGGAAAATAGCGGGAAGAGGAGCCCCTAGCACAGGAGCAGGTTTGGGCGCAGAGAGGTGGAAGGGATATAGCGGCGAGCAGGAGCCGGTCTGGGTACAGGCAGCAGAGCTATAGCGTACAGCCAGAGCAGAGAAGCACAGAGTGCAGATATCTAGCGGAAAGCAGGAGCCGGTAGCTCAGTAGCAGGTCTGGGTGCAGGGATAAAGCAGACAGCAGGAACCGGTAGTAGACAGAGTGCAGAGCGCTAATGCGAGCAGATGACTGAAAGACTAGGATTAGGGGAGTGAAGGCCTCCGCCCGCTCTCTCCCTGCTCCCCGCTCCTCACCTCCCGGCACACTACAGCGATAGCAGCGCTCTCCTCGGCTTTCTTCGAAGCTTTCATTTCCTCCAACTGCAGGACAGTACTTCTGTATAGACCCGCCCCTTTGTCGCTGACGTCATTCCAGCACCGCCCCTTAGCTCTTACGTTCTGCGTTGAATGACAGGGGCCAGTGACAGGGTTTGTGTGAGGAGACCTGGAGTTATTCTGCACGTGGCTGGTGTCTGCAATACACAGGTATAGGGGTTGACCATTAGGAATGAAAGGCTATCCTTACAGAAACAGCCAGCGCCACTCTTATCCATGGTCTGTAACTGGTATTGCAGCTTAACCCAAAGGTGGAGTCGCTAACATGTAACCCTCTGCCAGATCAGCCTGCCAGAATCCACCAATTCACAGCTGGACCCTGTTGACTATAATGGAATCTGGCAGTTTTACAGTATGAGTGCCGGGTTTTGGCCAGAAAAAAGCTATTGCCTGTATCAGGTCCGACTCATTTATCATCTTTTATTACTGTATACAGGCAAAAAAGCGAGTGCAAACTGGAGTAGTTTTTAATCCAGGCACACGGACTGCAGGTGATGCACATAGAGATGCCAGCTTTTCCAACAAAACATACCAACCAAGTTAAGCTACACCTTAAAGGGGGTATAGCTGTGGGGGCATGGTTTGTGGCTCCCAGTATTAATAATGCCCCCATTAGTGCCTCTCAGTAATATTAGTGCTTGCCAGAATTAATAATGCCTCCATCAGAGGTTCTAATAACGCCTGTACAAGTATCATTGACACTTGTTCGGGCCATTTTATTCCTTAAAAAAAAAGTCTAAGGGGTACCACTATGCCTTAGACTTTTCCCTGCTTTTCATCAGCGCAGCGATGCTGCCTGTGCCTGAAACAACCAATAACAAAGCTCCGTACATCAAGGTTGCCAAGGGGTCTTGGGCAAGTTGCTTTAACGGGGGTCACAGCTCTGAGACCCCGCTAGTCTCTATAACAAGGAGTCTGAAGCGCTCAGCCAAACGCTGCTTCTCTTCCCTCCTGAGCAGGCATCCCCAAACTGCGGCCCTCCAGCTGTTGTAAAACTACAACTCCCACCATGCCCTGCTGTAGGCTGATAGCTATAGGCTGTCCGGGCATGCTGGGAGTTGTAGTCTTGAAACATCTGGAGGGCCGCAGTTTGGGGATGCCTGCTCCTGAGTGTGGTACTGAAGACGGCCTCAATAGAAAGTCTATGGGACCGTCTTCACTACTGCGCTCAGTGTGAGGGGAAGTAGCGCTCAACGGTTATACAGTTCTGCAGGGGTTTCAGTGTTAGACAAGGGGCCTGCCTGGAATTTTTCAGACCCTCGGTGGGTATGGAGGGGAGAATGCTGTGGTTTTTTAAATGGTACAGAATCCAAAAGAAGAAGTCCTTGTGCATATAAGTCCAGGAATACAATAAAATATATGGTTTATTACCACTCCATGCAACTGCTGGGTTGTACAGAGTGGTATTAGGGCACCCACAGACTTCTAATAAGTCAGCCAGCTTGGACTGAATGCACAGCACATTATTATAGCCAAGTGATAAAGTACAGTCCAATATGGCGGATCTTCCTTGTACTTTATCACTTGGCTATAATAACCCGCTGTGCATTCACTCCAGATCCCCCCAGGGGCTTATTAACCCTATGCTGGAGGGAGCGGAGCAATGTTATTCACATGGGACTGTATGTTGAAGAAGCTGACGGGAGGGGTGGTTATTTACATGGGACTGTATGTTGGAGAAGCTGACGGGAGGGGTGGTTATTTACATGGGACTGTATGTTGGAGAAGCTGACAGGAGGGGTGGTTATTTACATGGGTCTCTATGTTGAAGAAGCTGACGGGAGGGGTGGTTATTTACATGGGACTGTATGTTGGAGAAGCTGACAGGAGGAGTAGTTATTTACATGGGACTGTATGTTGAAGAAGCTGACGGGAGGAGTGGTTATTTACATGGGACTGTATGTTGGAGAAGCTGACGGGAGGGGGTGGTTCTTTACATGGGACTGTATGTTGTAAAATGTAGTGTGACCTCTGGCCACCATTAATACCTCCAGTAATAGTAATGCCCCTATTAGTGCCCCCCAGAATAAATAATGCCCCCTTCTCTGCTTGTGCAAAAAAAAACCTCGCCTCATCCAGTAACATGCGAATAGGGGTGGTCCACCCCGGGTGCCCGTTCTCAGAATCAATGAATGCTTCCATCAATACATATGGAATCACGCTCATTGCTGGAGAGCTGCAGTCCTGTCACTCACTGACCACTCACCTCCCCGCGCTTCATTCTTCCTCCAGGCTGACGCACTGAATGGTGAAGCAGGAAGCCTTCTACTGCCTGCTCCACCATTCAGCCTGCAGGCACAGATCTCACTGCTGGCCTGTGTGGGAGGAGCCTGCAGCCCAGTAATCTGCCTAAGGTCCTCCCACACAGTGCTGCAGAGCGATCTGTGTCTGCAGGGGAGAGCTGAATCTGAGCATCAGGGTTACAAGTTGAGTAGTTACTGTGTTTTTTATTAAGGCTCCATTCACACTTCTGCATCTGATCCGCAACGTTGCGGACCGGGTGCGGACCCATTCACTTTCAATAGGGCCGCAAAAGATGCACTTCCGTTTGGCGGCTCCGGATAAAAATAGAACATGTCCTATTCTTGTCCGGATCCAAGGACAAGAAAAGGCATTTCTATTATGTGCGGTCCGCAAATTGCGGACTGCACATGGCCGCTGTCCGTGTTTTGCGGATCCGCAAAACACGGACAACACACACACGGATGTGTGAATGTAGCCTTACACTGAGGAGACACAGAGGGCATTACTACTATTAAGGGGGCACAATGGGCATTACTACTATTAAGGGGGCACAGAGGGCATTACAACTACAAAGGGGGCACAGAGGGCATTACTACTATTAAGGGGGAACAATGGGCATTACTACTACAAAGATGGCACAGAGGGCATTACTACTATTAAGGGGGCACAATGGGCATTACTACTATGAAGGGGACACAAAGGGCATTACTACTGTTAAGGGTCATAACTGTTATAGGGGCACAGTGAGGGCATAACTACTCTGAAGGGGCACAGAGAGGGCTTAACTACTGTAAAGGGGGACAAACAGGGCATTACCACTGTGAAGGGGGCTCAGATAGGGCATTACTACTGTGAAAGGGGCACAGAGAGCTCATAACTACTGTGAGGGAGCCACAATGAGGGCATAACTACTGTGAACGAGGCACAATGAAGTGATTAGTATTTTAGGCATAACTATTGTGAAGGTTGTACAATGAGGGCATAAATACTGTGAGGGGGCACAATGTTGATATTAGTAGGGGGCACATATCTGGACATAACTACTGTGCAGGTTGTACATAGAGGGCAATGCTACATTTTTTTTAAAGTATTGGGAAGGGGGTGCCAGAGAAAGGACCCCGCGGGTGCCAAACACCTTAGGCACGCCA
This sequence comes from Rhinella marina, assembly GCA_900303285.1. NCBI lineage: Eukaryota > Metazoa > Chordata > Amphibia > Anura > Bufonidae > Rhinella > Rhinella marina. The sequence goes on from ONZH01008717.1 coordinate 81,900, forward strand.
CTGACCTCATCCATTTGATTGCGCTGCTGTGAACACTCAGGACGGGACCTGCAAATTGTCATTACAGTCATTGGAGTGCAGGTCCTGTCCCGTGCTTCCGTGAGCAGCAAGTGTTCACGGAGTCGCAATCAAATGGATGAGGTGAGTTTTTTTTTTTCTTCTAAACATAAGTTGGGGGGGGGCGGAGTTAAAGGGGTTGTGTTATCTCAGACAATGGGGGCATATCACTAGATTTCCCCTGTTGTCTGATAGGTGAGGGTCCCGCTGCTGGGACCAGCACCTATATCAAGAACGGAGCACCGAAGCTATTTCCGTCGGGCCCATAGAAGTGAATGGGAGCAATGGCTGGTAATGCATAGTGCGTTTCCATTAACTTCTATGGGGAGAGCGCTTGGGGGTGGCCAGACCGGAGTCCTCCAGCCACCACTTTGCGAGGCTCTGTTTAGGAAATAGGTGCAGGTCCCAGTGGGATCCTAACGATATGCCCCATTGTCTGAAATGAGAATACCTCTTTAAAGGCTGTACTAATGGGCGCTCCACAATGGAAGTAGTAATAATCCATATAGGAAAATACCGGCAATTATTATTGCCGGCAGAAAAAGATTACCGACACCTACAGGGCCACTAAATTACCAGCTTGGCCGGGTGGTAACCCTAGGTGCACTTAATTTATGATGAGCCCTCAGCTTTGTCATAAATTAGGTGCGTTTACCACCAGCATGGGGGAGAGGGGGGTAATAATTGAAATAAAATGCCAGTCTTTGTAAATATCTCCATTGACTTCCATGAGAGAGTTTTCTAGGCATGCTCTGTGACCTGTCCAGAGGTCAGGAGGGAGTAGATAAGTTATGATATCACCTATTGTAAATTTCTATGTATATAGGTGGTATCTGTCATTCTAATTCACACTGTGCTCCATGAGAACATCCTATTATCTGATATTACTAATATGACCATTCTCCACCTGAACACCTGTGGGATCAAGACTGACTGGGAATTTAAAGTAGCCTGAAATAAACGTATCAGAAGATGGTGCTAACACAAGTGGGCTGGGTTAACACAAGTAGGTATAGCCAACATACAGGTATAAGAATATCATAGTGAAGCACAATATACCGCCCCAGCATAACCAAAAACCACAATGCAGCCCAAAATACTACCCCAGCAGAACCAAATAACACAATGCAGCATAAAATACTTCCCTAGCAGCACAAAATAGTTGCCCCTCTGTGGTGGCCAGTGCTAGCTGCCACATTCTGTCCTCCTCCTTCAGTTTTCTCTAATAAAGATATGGAGAAGGGGGCTGAGGAGGTAAGACGAAGGCCACAGCACTGAGCCAGCCAGGGGCGAATCTGCTATTAGACAATGTGAGGCAGTCTCCTCAGGTGGCGCCACCTAGTGAGAAGAAAAGGGCAGCAAGATCACTTGTGCTCTGTGGAAGAAATAGCCAGCCGAAGAACTGCAATCAGTGGCGTAGCTATAGGGGTCGCAGTTGCGACGGGGCCCCTAAGCGGGGCAGGGGAGGGAGAGGCGTCTCTCCTGCCCGTTCCTCTGATAGGCCTAGTGCCTGTAGCCTAACAGAGGCCGGCTCAGGCGGCGCGATGACGTCATCGAGCCGCCTGAGCCGTACAGCACAGGACACAGGCCACAAGAGGCCTGCATCGCATCGCTAGCTGCATGGAGTTAAGTATAAGTGTTTATTGTTTTTTATTGGTGCAACATGGCCTGCCACCCTGCAGGTGAAGGGGGAGGCATCTGCCACCTGTTTTGGTTAACTACAACTTGGTTAGCTGCTGTGAGGTGGCAGCGCTCCCTCCAACATGACAGCGCAGATAGCAGAGGATGCAGTGATATTACAGGGAGAACCTTCCAGTGTTGTTCAGCTGCCCTATAGTGGAGGCGAGCAGGCCAGCAGTTGAACAACAGTGATAAATCCCTTAAAGGTGTTGTTTCAACTGGATCTCCCATTCTCATGATTGGCCGGGGTCCCAGTGGACCCCACCAGTCTAATAGTTAAAGGGATTGTCCGGGTTCAGAGCTGAACCCGGACATACCCTGGATTTCACCCAGGCAGCCTGCCTGACAACAGCATCCAGCAGTGTGTTCGGTGATGTCACCGGCTCTGATGGGCCAGCTTTAGCACTGCCCTAGCCGTTTTACTGGCTAGGGCAGTGCTAAAGCCCGCCCATCAGTGCCGGTGACGTCACCGGGCTCACTGCTGGGCGGAATCCTGCGCCTGGCAGAGCCCGGTTTGTCACTGGAACCGGGCAAAATGCCTTTGCCCTGCGCGATTTAGCGCAGGGCAAAGGAGAGCATCGTAGCATTTCATGTCAGGCAGGCTGCCTGGGTGAAATTATGGGTATGTCCGGGTTCAGCTCTGAACCCGGACAACCCTTTTGAAGCCTTAGGGCTCATGCACACGAACGTGTGCCGGCCGTGCCCGTGCTGCATACGGCGGGTCCGCAATAAATGGGCACCGGCCGTGTGCAGCCCGCATCACGGATCGCGGACCCATTCACTTCAATGGGTCCGCGATCTGGGAGATGCGGAGCGGAGGCACGGATCGGAACACCACGGAAGCACTACGGTGTGCTTCAGTGGTGTTTCTGGCCGTGCCTCCGCACCGCAAAAAAGTAGCGCAAGCGCAAGCACTACTTTTTTGCGGTGCGGACCCTCGGATGCGGATCGCGGACCCCATTCAAGTGAATGGGTCCACGATCTGCATGCGGTGGCCTCACGGTCAGTGCCCGTGCATTGCGGACCGCAGTTTGCGGCCCGCAGCACGGGCACGGCCGGCACATAAGCCCTAATTCACATGTCAGTGTTCGGTCAGTGATTTCCAGTGAGCCAAAACCACGATTGGAGCCTCCACAGACATAGCGAGAAGATCTGCACCTGTTCTGTGTTTAAAGCCGCACCTGGTTTTGGCTCAAAATCACTGACCAAAATACTGACGCGTGAATGAGGTATAAGGGGAAGATCTGATCCTATTCTGTGTTTAGAGCCGCACCTGGTTTTGGCTCAAAACCACTGATGGAAATCACTGACCAAAACACTGACGTGTGAATGAGGTCCTCTTTCAGGCGAGGGTCCTGTGTGGAAATCACGCTCCGTGTGTGAGCGTGATTCCCCATTATGGACACTGCTTGTTTCTCAGGAGCGCATGGCATTATACTTATTTATAATTCTGTGTGTCTCTGCATGACTTTACTTCTACAGAATTTTAGTGACAGGATGCTGTCAGTATAAGGGCTCTTTCACACAAGTGTGTCCCTTGCGGGAATCGCGCTCTGTGTGAGAGAGGTATCATGATTGATAATGCAGTGTGCCTCTGCGTGACCTTTTTGTAACGGAATCATACTGACAGCTTAATGTCACTACAATTTTGTGGAAGTAAGGTCACACAGCATTATCAATTGTGATAATGCCATGCGCTTCTTAAGTCCAGAAAGCACAATCCCTCTCTCACATGGAGTGTGATTCCCTCAAGGGACACACTTGTGTGAAAGAGCCCTTATACTGACAGCATCCTGTCACTAGAATTCTTGTGTGAAAGAGCCCTTATTCAGTAGATACAGGTCATGGAGAGACACACAGCATTATAAATCATTATAATACTGTGCGCCAAAAACTAAATAAACCTACCGCTGCCAGTGCTGTGACATCATGACATTGGGAGTGTTAGATTCTGCTGCGTCCATTGTGGAGCAATTGATCCTTTGCATGCAAGTGACATTAATTTTTTATTATTTTACCCCCTGAAAGGCCCTTATTTTACATAGCGCACCCATTTTTAATGGTTTTTAGACAGGTGTACGTCTGTCTAAACGTCTGTTAAAAGCAGTGCGGTTGAATACAGTGGGGTCCATCTGGCCATGAAAAACGACAAAAATAAGTCTTATATTTTGATGGGTCCATTTTTTAACAGCCAGTTGTGTGCATGAGCTCTTATTATTGCTCTGATTCATTCTCGTCTTGACTACTGTAACTCATTACTAATTGGTCTTCTCCTCCCTCTCCCACCTTTAATCTATCTTACAGCAGCCATGGTCACCTTTCTGTCCACTGCTACACCGATGATTTTTGCTGTGCAGTGCTTCTGTGGGGTTCTGATCCGTGCCTCTGTTCCGCACCGCATCTCCGGGATTGCGCACCCATTCAAGTGAACGGTTCCGTGATGCGGGGTGCACACGGCCGGTGCCCATTTATTGCGTCCACAGCCGGGCAACGGCTGTGTGCATGAGCCCTTAAAAACACATCTTTTTTGGCAGAATTATCACATTCCCTAATCTGCATTTTAGTCCCATTACACGCCGTCCTCTGCGATGGAGGCCAGAGGACTCTTCCAGCCTGTAAGAGTCCACCTATACCTTATGTGGCTCTCAGCTCAAAGCTGTAATATGGCTGTGTGAATGTAATCCAGTGCTTGTTTTTTCGACTGCTCCTTGAAGTGAGACAAAAAATCACAACCAGTGGTGTACATAGAGAAGGGCCCCATATCAAGAATCAAACCAGACCCCCGACACAGGACAGTAGGGTTTCCGTCTAAACCCCTGTCAATATCCCTTGGGCCATTTTTCCACTGCCTCACTTCCTAAAAGTTGTTCCTTTAGAGGGTAGAGTCCTGACCAAGTTTTCAACCCTAATAGAAGAGGGGGTGATCCCAACTGGGTCCCCTCTTGCCCTGGGCCCCATAGCAGTCACATGGTCTGACACTATGGTAGTTACGCCCCTGATCACAATTCATCCATTGTAAATGCATTTCTCGTTACTATACGCTGAGACTTACAGGAGCACCGCCAAAATCAACAATGAAACACTGCCTCTAGATGCCAGCATGGGCCTCAGGCATGCATTCATTGTGGCCAAAAGATGTTTTGGTCTCAGTAAAGATTCCATCAGTTCCCCAGCTGAAGTAATGTTTTTAGGTGTGTTCACGTCTTTTAACCTCATAGGACTCTGCAGTAAGAATGCTGTTTCCGTGACAACTTTGAGAGAATTCAAAGAGGGACAACTACTGCAAAACTCCAAACAAAAGTATAAAATTACATGCTAAGTTGCTCTGAAAACTATCATTTGTCCAGCAAAAAAAAAACCCAAAAAAAAACAAGCATCATACAGTTATCTCAGTGAAAATACTAAAAAAAAAACACATGCTGTGTCATGAAGGCCGAAACTGGGCACACAAATCTGCCTCAAAATAATTGTTTGTATGTTACCTTCAAAAATGAATGGTGAAAAATAACTGTATATTGGGTTTTGCATTGTCATAAATGCTGTATAAAGCGTGTATGATGTAAGCCATGATTGCATAGTGAGTAATAAGGAAATGTAACATCCTGATCTCAGCACAGCAATGGCTGATCTCTCCAAGCTGACACAATGAATCAGCAAGAAATGACTAGATCCTGGTTACATGATTTAGGCCGCATAGTGTCACGCATAGTTTTCTTTTTCGTGTTTTTTTGGCCATTTTGCTGTTTTTTTGTAGGTTTTTTGTTGTTTTTTTTTGCATTTATTGCAGCATTTTTAGGCTACTTTCACACGGATGGCAGTAGGGTCTAGCAGGCTGTTCCGGTGGGGGAACAGCCTGACGGATCCGTGCTAACACTAGCCCACCGCGCTGCCAGGAAGTTTGCTCCGGCCCCATTCACTATATTGGGAACCGGCCGGAGGTCCGGCACCAGCACGGCAAACATGCCGAGAGGCGGACGGACAAAAACTACAACATGCTGCAGTTTTTGTACGGCTGCCTCTCCGCTTGTTTGCCGTGTTGCGGCAGGACCTCCGGCCCACCCGGGTTATAGTGAATTGGGCCAGAGCGGTCTTCCTGCAGCAATGTGGGTTAGTGTTAGCACGGATCCGGCAGGCTGTTCCAGTGGGGGATCAGCCTGCCGGACCCTGCTGCCGCCAGTGTGAAAGTAGTGTTATTGAAAAAACACCAGCTGTAGATGTTGCATGGAAGTCTATAGGAGATATTACATTTAGGACAAACTAGTTGTTGTTTTTTTTTTTACAATAGAATTTTTTTAGTCTTGAGGTGCATTTTGGGGGTCAATAGCATTTTTGTAATCATAGCATGCTCTTAGGCTGGTGTTTTTACCACCATGGTCACACATTTTTCCCATAGACCTTGATTGTTTTTATTGTTTTGTCACTTAGAGCCTTTTTTAATGTATTTTCACCACACTGCCATACAGAGGAGGTGACATGAGAGGAACATACTTACTATATAAAACTGCTAAGCATACAAAAAACACCATTAAAAAATGACAGGCAATAAAACCACACTATGTGGGCAAAAACCTCTCAAAAACACATATAAAAAGGCTACATAAGGCCTCTTTCACATGACAGTATTTTTTGCGGGCTCCGATCCGCATTTTTCACATGAAAAATGCGGACCCATTCATTTCTATGGGCCCGCAAAAAATGCGGGCAGCACACCGTGTGCTGTCCGCATCCGTATGTCCGTTCCGTTGCCCGCAAAAAAAAATAGAGCATGTCCTATTCTTGGCCACAAAAAAACGGTTTGCGGACCCATAGAAGTCAATGGGTCCGCAAAAAATGCGGAACGCTTCCGTATGTTGTCCGTATTTTTTGCGGATCGGTTGCCCAGGACTCCTCTTTGCAAAACCATGTGACCATTTCACAGCTAGGAGTTTGCAGGAAGTAATCAGGCATTTTGCCAGGGAAGAGTTTCAGGAGTATATTTCTGCAGACTATCGGTGGGAAAAATGTCCCGTTGGGATGTGGAGAGCTTAATTACTCTCATAGAAGAGAGGCCCAGAGCTCTGGGATAGTCGGAGAATGATGCCTACCATGATAGGCTCAAGAAGGATGCCTCCTGGAAAGAGGTCACTAAGTCCATGAGGCCAGCAGAGTGGAGAAAAAGCCGACTCCAGTGGTTGGGCAGAATTGGGTGAGTAGACCAATAATTTTCTTTTTGTCATGAAGACATGTCTAAGTGCTATTCCATGTATTATGAATTGTATGTTAGTAATTTTTTGAACTAGTCAAATATGTTAGCTCATGTGCGTAGCTACAGGGACGCAGGTGTAGAAGCCACTTTTTTTGGCCAGAGCCACAAGGGCCACCCCTAAGGAGGCAGACTATTATAAGGAAGACATTATATAGTGAGACCCTGTAGGAACCATACTGATCAGCTGCCAGGCCTTGTCTGAGAGAGCACAACCCTGACTAGGCACAATAGTGACGGTTGCATGTGATTTTCTGTTGTTAGTTTCTTGTGGTGTCCCGTTCAAAGCTTTGCTGTGTGGCCCAGCTAGTTGTAGTGATTGATCCACTGTGTCCACTTCATTTTCCTTTTTTCAACTTCCTTTCAGCAAATCTTGTATGGTGTGCACCAAGATAAAAGAGCCTGTACACAATACGTCACTGTGCTGCTCATGCGCTCTTGCATTTTCAGACTATGCGTCTGCTCATTGCATATTTGGCAGGGGTTTTTGAACTATTATGGCCTAAACTCCTTGATTAAAAAGAACTGGGCCTGAAGGTATTTCTGAATTTAAAGCTGCCAGTATTTAGTCTACTGCTGTGCACCATGATCTGACAGAGGATTTGAAAAGAGCATAAACTTTTGTGAAATGTCCAGTGTGTCCGTGTATCAGCAGTGTCATGTTTCTTGAAATACTTTGACTCATTCACATACAACATGCTTCTTGATTATCCCAGCAGCCACATATGTCACTCAGCCCTTGTATTCCCTTCCTTGCAGAATGTGGTGGGGTGTATGAGGGGGATTGGTCCTAGTTGTTTTTTTGTCATGTAAACCAAATGTTAGCATCTAATTGTTTTTTTATTTTTAAATGCCAGTTAAGAAGGCCAAGACCCGATGGGCCAGGCTGCCGCGGACCCAGTATCGGAGGGAATGATGGAGAGTGGTCGGGCCAGTGGGGATGGTGCGGTTCCCGGAAGAGGCCATATCTATACACGGAGCAGTTGCGGCTTTTTGCGCCCTTTTCTTGATTTGAGGGCCCATGGAGTTATTTTTGTTTTTTAATTTCACATTTTTTATTTTCAGTGGTAAAAGTTGATTAACATTTTGGATTTTTGAAGGGCACATCCATGGGCACAGGATTGCCCCCCAATTTTGCTTGGCATCAGACCACCTGTATTTTTTATGTTTAAATGTGTAGGTTACGTGTGACATTATCTACTTTAATGATGTTTCTTCCGGAACAAAAATGCGTTTGAATATTTTTTTGGTTTTCCTAAGTTTAA
>ONZH01008718.1:0-20089 GCA_900303285.1 Rhinella marina
CACAGTCAGACCACACTTTTGTCTGCTTCACGGTGGCAGTTTACAGGAGGATGAGGATGAGGAGGAGGAGGACGACGTGGAGGTGGCTGTGGAAGAGGAGGAGGATGCTGGCGGCGAGGGTAGCAGTCAGGCTGTGTGCGTCCCATTGGTTCAGCGCGGATGGGGCGGAGAGGAGGCGGAAGAGGAAGAGGAGGAAATGGCAAGTGATCCTTCTGGTGGGGGCAGTGAGGTCATGCCTATTCAGAGTCTGGCACACATGGCTGACTTCATGCTGGGCTGCTTTTCCCGGGACACACGTGTTGTCCGGATAGTGGAGAACAAACTGTACTGGGTCTTCGCACTCCTGGACCCCCGGTATAAAGATAACGTCTCCTCTTTTATTCCGGTAGAGGAGAGGACAAATCGATTGCTGGAATACCAGAGGGAACTCGTGCAGAACATGATGGAGATTTTCCCACCCACCATCGCTGGCGGCAGAGAGGAGAGGGTCTCCCAGAGTCCCACAACATCTATCAGGCCCACAGCCACCAGGGGAACACTCTCCAAGGTGTGGGACACGTTCATGGCACCCCCTCGTGCAACTTCCATCACTGCGGAGCCCGCTATCAGCAGGAGGGACAAGTATCGGCGGATGTTGCGGGAGTACCTGGCAGACCGTAACCCTGTCCTCCCCGATCCCTCGGCGTCCTACACTTACTGGGTCTCCAAGTTGGACACGTGGCTGGAACTGTCCCTGTATGCCTTGGAGGTGCTTGCCTGCCCTGCCGCCAGCGTGCTATCAGAAAGGGTGTTCAGCGCAGCCGGGGCATTATAACCGATAAGCGCAGCCGCCTGTCAACCGACAGTGCCGACAGGCTGACGCTAATCAAAATGAACAGCAAGTGGATTGACCCGGACTTTGCTTCTCCAACAGTGGAAAGCAGCCAAAAGTGAAGTGCCATCTGTATGAAGTGCCATTTCCTCCTCCACCTCCTCCTCCTCCTCCTTAACCGCCGTAGAATTGCTCCGTAAATAAGAAAAATTTATATTTTATGGCTCACCTCTTGGGCCTCCACAAAATGTTTAAGAGGTGTCACCTCTTGGGCCTCCACATAATTTTAAGAGGTCTCACCTCTTGGGCCTCCACAAAATGTTTAAGAGGTGTCACCTCTTGGGCCTCCACAAAATTTTTAAGAGGTCTCACCTCTTGGGCCTCCACAAAATGTTTAATAGGTCTCACCTCTTGGGCCTCACAAAATGTTTAACAGGTCCTCACCTCTTGGGCCTCCACAAAATGTTTAAGAGGTGTCACCTTGGGCCCCACAAATTTTAAGAGGTTCACCCTTGGCCTCACAAAATTTTTAAGAGGTCTCACCTCTTGGGCCTCCACAAAATGTTTAATAGGTCTCACCTCTTGGGCCTCCACAAAATGTTTAACAGGTCTCACCTCTTGGGCCTCCACATAAATGTTTTAACACGTCTCACCTCTTGGGCCTCCACATAATTTTTAACACGTCTCACCTCTTGGGCCTCCACATAATTTTTAAACACGTCTCACCTCTTGGGCCTCCACATAATTTTTAACACGTCTCACCTCTTGGGCCTCACATAATTTTAAAACGTCTCACCTCTTGGGCCTCCACAAAATGTTTAACAGGTCTCACCTCTTGGGCCTGCACAAAATGTTTAAGAGGTCTCACCTCTTGGGCCTCCACATAATTTTTAAGAGGTCTCACCTCTTGGGCCTGCACAAAATGTTTAAGAGGTCTCACCTCTTGGGCCTCCACATAATTTTTAAGAGGTCTCACCTCTTGGGCCTCCACATAATTTTTAACAGGTCTCACCTCTTGGGCCTCCACATAATTTTTTAACACGTCTCACCTCTTGGGCCTCCACATAATTTTAATACGTCTCACCTCTTGGGCCTCCACAAAATGTTTAAGAGGTCTCACCTCTTGGGCCTCCACATAATTTTTAAGAGGTCTCACCTCTTGGGCCTGCACAAAATGTTTAAGAGGTCTCACCTCTTGGGCCTCCACATAATTTTTAAGAGGTCTCACCTCTTGGGCCTCCACATAATTTTAACAGGTCTCACCTCTTGGGCCTCCACATAATTTTTAACACGTCTCACCTCTTGGGCCTCCACATAATTTTTAATACGTCTCACCTCTTGGCCTCCACAAAATGTTTAAGAGGTCTCACCTCTTGGGCCTCCACATAATTTTTAACACGTCTCACCTCTTGGGCCTTCACATAATTTTTAACACGTCTCACCTCTTGGGGCCTCCACATAATTTTTAATACGTCTCACCTCTTGGGCCTCCACAAAATGTTTAAGAGGTCTCACCTCTTGGGCCTCCACAAAATGTTTAAGAGATGTCACCTCTTGGGCCTCCACATAATTTTTAAGAGGTCTCACCTCTTGGGCCTCCACAAAATGTTTAAGAGGTCTCACCTCTTGGGCTCCACAAAATGTTTAAGAGGTCTCACCTCTTGGGCCTCCACAAAATGTTTAAGAGGTCTCACCTCTTGGGCCTCCACAAAATTTTATCAAGGTCTCACCTCTTGGGCCTCCACAAAATGTTTAAGAGGTCTCACCTCTTGGGCCTCCACAAAATGTTTAAGAGGTCTCACCTCTTGGGCCTCCACAAAATGTTTAATAGGTCTCACCTCTTGGGCCTCCACAAAATGTTTAAGAGGTCTCACCTCTTGGGCCTCCACAAAATTTTATCAAGGTCTCACCTCTTGGGCCTCCACAAAATTTTATCAAGGTCTCACCTCTTGGGCCTCCACAAAATTTTATCAAGGTCTCACCTCTTGGGCCTCCACAAAATTTTAAGAGGTCTCACCTCTTGGGCCTCCACAAAATGTTTAAGAGGTCTCACCTCTTGGGCCTCCACAAAATGTTTAAGAGGTCTCACCTCTTGGACCTCCACAAAATTTTATCAAGGTCTCACCTCTTGGGCCTCCACAAAATTTTATCAAGGTCTCACCTCTTGGGCCTCCACAAAATTTTTAACAGGTCTCACCTCTTGGGCCTCCACAAAATTTTATCAAGGTCTCACCTCTTGGGCCTCCACAAATTTTTATCAAGGTCTCACCTCTTGGGCCTCCACAAAATTTTTAACAGGTCTCACCTCTTGGGCCTCCACATAATTTTATCAAGGTCTCACCTCTTGGGCCTCCACAAAATTTTATCAAGGTCTCACCTCTTGGGCCTCCACAAAATTTTTAAGAGGTCTCACCTCTTGGGCCTCCACAAAATGTTTAAGAGGTCTCACCTCTTGGGCCTCCACAAAATGTTTAAGAGGTCTCACCTCTTGGACCTCCACAAAATTTTATCAAGGTCTCACCTCTTGGGCCTCCACAAAATTTTATCAAGGTCTCACCTCTTGGGCCTCCACAAAATTTTATCAAGGTCTCACCTCTTGGGCCTCCACAAATTTTTATCAAGGTCTCACCTCTTGGGCCTCCACAAAATTTTTAACAGGTCTCACCTCTTGGGCCTCCACAAAATTTTATCAAGGTCTCACTTCTTGGGCCTCCACAAATTTTTATCAAGGTCTCACCTCTTGGGCCTCCACAAAATTTTTAACAGGTCTCACCTCTTGGGCCTCCACATAATTTTATCAAGGTCTCACCTCTTGGGCCTCCACAAAATTTTTAACAGGTCTCACCTCTTGGGCCTCCACAAAATTTTATCAAGGTCTCACCTCTTGGGCCTCCACAAAATTGTTAACAGGTCTCACCTCTTGGGCCTCCACAAAATTTTATCAAGGTCTCACCTCTTGGGCCTCCACAAAATTTTATCAAGGTCTCACCTCTTGGGCCTAAACAAAATTTTTAACAGGTCTCACCTCTTGGGCCTCCACAAAATTTTCCATGAGCCTCTGGCCAGCCCACGGCCTCTTCCTGCCTTTTGCGGTCCTACGCATCCCTCAACATCCCCACTGCTTTACCTGCTAGACATGACACTGGGCCAGGTCGGGTCACTGACATCTCAAGCGCCAACAATTTGGGCATTTTAAGGCTTCTGCATGTGTTTGAGTTGTTTTTACATTTTAAAGAAGACATGTCTGACCACATCTCACACACACACACACAATGACAATTAGGGGTGGGGTCTATTTGCTTTCCCCTTTGCCTATGCCATCTGTGGTTGTCATAGGCAACGTGATTTTAAGGGGTGCAGAATTTCATCTTCTTTTTTGTCTAGTTTGGCTTGGGGTCCCTGGCAATGTAGAGGAAAGAAGGTTTCCTTGTATGGTCTCACTTTACAGAGAGGTTATATTGTCTTTGGAGTGTATTGTTGAGAGGCTGTGATAGTGGCGTAATAGTGCGACTTGGGCGCGTTATATGCACCCAGACATGCTTCCCCTGCTGTCCCAGTTGCATTCCAGCAGTGTTGGCATCCTTTTCTGAGGATTCAGGGTGGACTTGGTGACCTCCAAGTGGTCGAATTGAGATTTCCAAGTGGCGAGCATTTTTTTCCCATAGACTATAATGGGATTCGATAGTCCGTCGAATAGTCGAATTTCGCGGTCTATTCGAATCGAATTTCGAACTTTCGAATATTTCACTACTCGCTCATCTCTAATTATTAAATAAATAAGATGGAAAGGTTGGGAGCACAATAACATGTGAAGAGAAAGGCTTTACAAAAGTACTATTCATGTGGATTTAAGAACCCTGTGATTATTTCTATTTTTCACTCAAAGTACGCTTTAATGTTTAATCTTTGGTTGTATTTTATCCCAAGCTGTGCTCCAGCAACATGCTCATGTGGACAGTCCTTCATACTTCACTTGACAACGTCTGACAATGGTTCCACCTACTCTTTTCATTGCCCACTTCATTTCATAGATTGGGCACTCAATAGCTATTTTAATGCAGGAATTGTGAGATAGCTATATATAGCTTTCTCCTGGACAAGTTGACAGATCTCCTCAGCATAGCATTTTTTTCCCTCTCCGGGCTAGCAGCCACTTAACATTAATAGTAAGGAATACATATTTAAAGGGGTTGTGCAAGCAGTATATATTGATACTCAGGATAGTTCATCAATATCTGATCATCCAGAGTCCTATACCCGGCACCCCCGCGATCAGCTGTTTGAGGAAAAGACAGTGCTCTGTATTTGCACTACTTACTCTAAATTGCACTGCCCTTTGTCTTGGAAGTGCAATGTAATTACAAGTAATCACTCTATACACTTGAATGGAGTGAGTACTTGTCATTACTCTATGCCACTACTGCAAGGGAAACTACACGCAGTGTAATGAAGAGGAAGCAGCGCTTGCATGGAGCGGTGCCTAAGAGAAGGTAAGGTGGGTGGCAGCTAAAAAATGAGCTATGTGCAACCACCGTAGTACGGTGGACAGAGAAATAAGGAAAAAATAAACAGCAGGTGGCACTATACAGATACATTTTATATACTGAATTTTTAATTATATGCAATTACAAAAGTATTCATATCCAGGTTCTGGCTTGAAAAATGTAGAATATTGTTCATGGAACAAACCCTTAAATGAAAACACACATTAATTAGAGTCTGAAAATTAATACTTGAAAGTGAATTTGTCATAGTGTGATGTAGGTATTGTAGTTCCATCTCAGACTGCTACTCAGTGCACTCATTATAATGCATTAGCTTAAAGGGATCATCAGAAAACAACATTGTTAAATCAAGTTTTCCTGCTTTCATAATGGATGCACGCCAATCCATTATACGGTGCCAGGGTAGGACTCCACTCCTTATACTCAAATAAACAGAACCAAGAGCTTTTATTATCCAAAAGAAAATTATTCATTTATTGAAGGCAATCCACAAATAATGGTGCAGAAAAAGGTTACGGTCTACATCCATGGTGTTCTATGGCTCTGAAGTCTGTATCCTTGGTGGTCTATGGTAGTAAAGGTGTTAGTGTAGGCATTTCTGGTAATCTATGCCTGTGAAAGGGTTAATGTCAGTATTTATTTGTAGTGTAGGGCAGTGAAGGAAAAATGAAAGGATTCCTGGTGGTACATGGCAGTGAGCAGGTTAATAATTGTATACCTGCTTGCATAGGACTGTCAGGGCTAGGTCATTCAGGGGCATTATTTCAATATCTCTAATGGTCTAGGGCAGAGGAAGGGTTAATGCATGTATGTCTGTTAGGTCTATAATCAGTGAGGTAGATAATTACAGAATTCCTGGTTGTCTACAGCAATGAAGGAGTCAATGTAATCATTCCTGGTGACCTAGGATGGTGAAGGGGTTTATGAATGTATGCTTGGTGTCCTAGGGCAGTAAGAGGGGAAATTACAGTTTCCCTGGTGATAAGAGCAGTGAAGGAGTTGAAGGAGCTGTCCAGGATTAGAAAAAGGCTGCTTTCTTTCAAAAATAACCACCTCTTTCCAGTGGAGCACCCAGTAATTTTTTCTAGGGGGGGTCCGACAAGCAAAAAATGCATGGTGCATAGCGCGCTGCGCCATATTTTGCCCCGCCCATTTACCGAAGCACCTTTTACATGTGTAATTGTTGAGGCCCAGCTCTACACATCATACAGAGAAGGGAGGGTGTGTCCTGGCTGCACTGCCTGCTTCACATTATACAATAAACAAGAGCAGGCTACATCCAGGAAGATCCTCCCCTCTCCTGAGATCCTGCTCAAGGCCTGTGGTTCCCCCCATCATCCGCCACCTGCCCGTGACCTGCTGCCCCCATTGGCTGCCCTCAACCATACCTCTTACATCCAGTGATGTCACCTTTGTTGTAGACATTCTCTTTCCTCATCTTCTCCATTCAGACCTGACCGCCATAATGATTTTTTTAGCCATCTCCCATCTCTGCAGAGATTGACAAACAGACATTTGTTTCCAACATTTCCATCATCTTCACATCTTCTGAACACCCTTTCCTGCCACCCCCAATGCTGTTCTCCCGAATTCTATACCGCAGAAGCAGTCCCCCTGAAAATACCAGTACCACACAGATCGTGCACCCTTCAACAATTATTGGCACACAGTGCTCTAAAAAAAAGACTGCGTCCGGACACTAATAGTATAAAGATAATCCCCCAAAAATAATTGTGCTAAACTGATACTGTGCCAGGGTGCCCCCCCCCCAAAGTAACAGTGCTCCCCAAAATCCCACCAATAGAAATAATTCTCTGTCAGAGCACACTTAGTAATAATGCCCCCATAGTGCCCATACTAGTAATCATGTTCCCCATAGCCCCCAGTAGTAGTAAAGCTCACCATAATACCCCCTAGTAGTAATAATTATCCTTATATTATGACAGTACAAGAAATACCCCCGCTTAGTGCACGCAGTTGAGCTAATGTCCCCATAATGTATGCCAGTATAAAATACCCCTATACAGTGCCCCAGTAAATGCCCCCATAGTGTCCCCCATAATATGCCAGTAAAAAATGCCCCTATAGTGCTCCTTTCCCCATAATTTGCCAGTAAAAGATGCCCCCTTAGTGCCAGATGCCATAGTGCCCCCTATAATGTGCCAGTAAAAAATGCCCCTTTAGAGTCACCAGATGCCCCCCATAGTGCTCCACTCCCCCATAGTGCCCCAAAATAATGCCCCTATAGTGCCACCAGATGCCCCATAGTGCCACTCTCCCCTTAGTGCCTCCCATAATGTGCTAGTAAAAAATGCCCCCTTAGTGCCAGAAGCCATAGTGCCCCCTATAATGTGCCAGTAAAAAAATGCCCCTTTAGAGCCACCAGGTGCCCCCATAGTGCCCTCAAATGATGCCCCTATAGTGCCACCAGATGGCCCATAGTGCTCCACTCCCCCATAGTGCCCCAAAATAATGCTCCCATAGTGCCGCTCTCCCCTATAGTGTCTCCCATGTGCCTGTAAAAAATGCCTCCTTATTGCCACCAGATGCCATAGTGCCCCCATAATGTGCCAATAAAAAAGGCCTCTTTAGAGCCCCCAGATGCCCCCATAGTGCCCCCAATTAATGCCCCTATAGTGCCACCAGATGCCCCATAGTGCCGCTCTCCCCTATAGTGCCCCCATAATGTGCCAATAAAAAAGGCCCCTTTAGAGCCCCCATATGCCCCCCCAGTGCTCCTCTCCCCCATGGTGCCCCCCTTAATGTGCCAGTAAGAAATGCCCCAGTAGTGCCCCCCACAAAATGGGCAAGAAATAAATGCCCTCTGATGCCCCCATAGTGCAAGCCCCCCCAAAAAATGTATAATGTGGCATCTATTAAGAAAAAAACAAAAACCACTAATACTTACCTTCATCAGCAGCGATGCCATGCAGGCCTCTTTCAGCCTGTGTCCCTGCTGTGTGCTGCCCGGCTCAGGGGGCGCGATGATAATGACGTCATCGCGCCACCTGAGCTGGCCTCTGATAGGCTGCAAAAGAACAGGGAAGGGAGACACCACTCCCTCCCCTGCCGCAGCACAGGCATCTGTATCGCTATCCTGAGGACGGCGATACAGAAGAATATAGAGATGAGCGCTTCCACAATGGAAGTGCTTATCTCCTACTGCCCCCACACGCCGCCTGCAATTAGATCCAGGGCCGCACCGCCTGTGGTGATCGGCAGTGCGGCCCTGAGGAATTAAAAAAAAAAAAAAAAAGTGAATGGTTCTAGGGGGGTCCAGACCCATTGGACCCCCCCTGTCGGTGCGCCTCTGCCTCTGTCAGCAGGTTGTGTGCTGGTATTGCAGCATTTATTTATTTACACTTTCTGGTGGAGTGCGGTGGAAGGGTTAATGCTGCAGATGGGGTCAGTGGGCTACATACATCTCCAGGCTCTAGCATTTTTCCATCTATAAGAGGAGTCTGAGCAGTGATTATTCTGCCACAAAAACCACACCATCGTTTGGAAGTTACACGTAATTTCCTTTTAAAAATGCATAATTATATATCCCAGTTTTTAAATGACATACTAAATATCCGTTCACAGTGATTTTTTAAAATAGGTTTCTAGAATGCACCAATGTGAGTGTCAAATGTGACAAGGACTAGTATCACAGTACATTCAGCTGGACAGCTCGACATGGTCCTTTAGCTGTATGCCATGGACTCCCATTTCTAATTACTGGAAATTAATAGAACCATAGGACTGTGCACCATTAGAGTAAATTCACAAATTACAAATTTCTTTTGCAGAAATGTCTAACACCAAAGTCTATGCCACACAACTTAAAGGGGTTGTCCCATCTTAGAATTTCATGCCAAAGATGGGAATAACCTACAGTAAATGCCGGTCCGGGGTGGCTGGAGTTATGGAAACGGCCGTTGTCCACTGCTCTGCTGTCTCTGTAACTCCCATAGCAGTAAATGGGAGCTATGCTAATAGCATACAATAACAAGCTGCGCTGTTTTGGGGATTCTCAAGTTAAGGAAACAGTATAACTTGGTGTACCAAGCAGTTTGCATAGATCCCATTCACTGCTGTGGGAGTTACGGAAACAGTAGGCCTCCGGCAGCTCGGACATTCCTCTAATTCTAGCCCCCAGGCTGATGCTTACTGTGAGTTATTCCCACCTCAGCCATGAAAGGCTGAGATGTGACAATCCCTATAATGGGGTTTGCAAAAATTCAATTTACGTACTGCAGAAACAAACCAATTTATGATGTATGGAACCGATTTCTGCTCACCATAGGATACTTTTGGGATGATGTAGAAAATAATGTTTGCAGATGACTATTCAATAAGTTATGTGCCACAATGTCAGGATACCGGCAAGTAGTCAGCGGAATATTACTCAAATCTGAGGCAATCAAGGTTTTGCTTTCATATAATATTTGATCTTGTACAAATAGCTTAGTTGTGTGTAAATATGCATACCATGGTGTGTGCTGCTTGGTGCACAGGGTACAGTATTAGGCCTATTCAGATGTCAGTAAATCACGGACAGCACACATTCCCATTGGTTTTAATGTGTGTATTCACAAATCTGTGACTTACCATGCCCTTTTTTGTCATGTTTACGGATCCATCACACCCATTATAGTCTATAAGTCCATGAAACATGGGCACCACACAGATGGCATTCGTGTTTCCTCTATGTTACATGGATCATTGCTAGGAGATGCTCTTGAAATGAATTTTCAGCCTAGCAGTGTACATGGAATAGAGATGACACAGATGGTAAAAAACGGACACACAGACCAAACATGGAACCTTCACGGACATCTTCGTGGATAAACCACTAACCATCTTGTCACTGATGTAACATAGTAACATAGTTTATAAGGCTGAAAAAAACATTTGTCTATCCAGTTCGGCCTGTTATCCTGCAAGTTGATCCAGAGGAAGGCAAAAAAACCCTGTTAGGTAGAAGCCAATTTTCCTCACTTTAGGGTAAAAAATTCCTTCCCGACTCCAATCAGGCAATCAGAATTACTCCTTGGATCAACGACCCATCTCTAGTAACTATAACCTGTAATATTATTACCCTCCAGAAATACATCCAGGCCCCTCTTGAGTTAGTGAACTTACCATCACCACCTCCTCAGGCAGAGAGTTCCATAGTCTCACTGCTCTTACCGTAAAGAATCCTCTTCTATGTTTGTGTGCAAACCTTCTTTCCTCCAGACGCAGAGGATGTCCCCTTGTCACAGTCACAGTCATGGGGATAAATAGATCATGGGAGAGATCTCTGTACTGACCCCTGATATATTTATACATAGTCATTAGATCTCCCCTCAGTCATCTTTTTTCTAAAGTGAATAACCCTAATTTTGATAATCTTTATGGGTACTGTAGTCCACCCATTCCAGTTATTACTTTAGTTGCCCTCCTCTGAACCCTCTCCAGCTCTGCTATGTCTGCCTTGTTCACAGAAGCCCAGAACTGTACACAGTACTCCATGTGTGGTCTGACTAGTGATTTGTAAAGTGGCAGGACTATGTTCTCATCACGGGCATCTATGCCTCTTTTGATGCAACCCATTATCTTATTGCCCTTGGCAGCAGCTGTCTGACACTGGTTTCTACAGCTTAGTTTGCTGTTCACTAAAATTCCTAGGTCCTTTTCCATGTCAGTGTTACCCAGTGTTTTACCATTTAGTATGTACTGGTGACTTGCATTATTCCTTCCTATGTGCATAACCTTACATTTGTCAGTGTTGAACCTCATCTGCCACTTCTCTGCCCAAGCCTCAAATCTATTCAGATCCATCTGTAGCAGTGTACTGTCCTGTCCTGTGTTAATTACTTTACACAGTTTAGTGTCTCTGCAAAAATTGATATTTTACTGTGCAAGCCTTCTACAAGATCATTAATAAATATAATGAAGAGAATATGGCTCAACACGGACCCCAGTGGTACCCCACTAGTGACAGTGACCCAATCTGAGTATGTACCATTAATAACCACCCTCTGTTTTCTATCACTGAGACAGTTACTTACCCACATACAGACATTTTCTCCCAGGCCAAGCATTCTCATTTTATATACTAACCTTTTATGTGGTACCGTGTCAAATGCTTTGGAGAAGTCCAGATATACAACATCCATTGATTCACTGCAGTCAAGTCTAGAACTTACCTCCTCATAGAAACTGATTAAATTGGTTTGACATGACCGATCCCTCATGAAGCCATGCTGATATGGAGTTATTTGCTTATTTTAATTGAGGTACTCCAAGATAACATCTCTTAGAAAACCTTCAAACAGTTTACCCATGACAGATGTTAAACTTACTGGCCTATAGTTTCCAGGCTCTGTTTTTGGACCCTTCTTGAATATTGACACCACATTTGCTATGCGCCAATCCTGAGTAACAATCCCTGTCAGTATAGAGTCCTTAAATATCAGAAATAAGGGTCTATGACATTACTTAATTCTCTTAGGATACGGGGGTGTATGCTATCTGGTCCTGGCGATTTGTCTATTTTAATCTTTTTAAAACGCCGCTGTACTTCTTCCTGGGTCAGACAGAGCACTTTTAATGGGGAATTTACTTTTATATTCTGCATTTCATCTGACAGTTTATTTTCTTCAGTGAATACAGTGGAGAAAAAAATATTCAATAGTTTTGCTTTCTCCTCATCGCTCTCTGCAACTCCTTCCCCATTACTCTGTAAGGGGCTGAAACCGTCAGGTTTATACTTTTTACCATTTATATAATTGAAGAACATTTTAGGGTTAGTTTTACTCTCTTTGGCGATTAATCTCTCAGTCTCTAGTTTGGCTGCTTTTATTTGTCTTTTACATATTCTATTTTTTTCCTTATAGTTTTTCAATGCTTCCTCGCTCCCCTCGTTTTAGTGATTGAAATGCTTCCTTTTTGTCATTTATTGCTTTTTTTACAGTTCTATTTATCCACATTGATTTTTATCTTGTTTCTGATCCTTTTATTCCCATAAGGTATGTACCTCTCACAATTAGATATTAGTTCACCAGTTTTATTAGTCAGGCTTCTGGCATTAGTGTACATACAATTAAGTCTATGTATATTTTTTACCCCACTTTTTAAATTACTATTACCTGTGAAGTGAATATCCGGGGTTTTTGGGTTACTTTGGTTGATGTTTAGCCCAGTCTTCTCCGTACATTCCTCACTAACCCCAGCCCCCACTAACCTCCCACTGTCCCCTCCTATATCCCACTCTCTATCTACACTATCTACTACCTTATAAGTATGAACCCCCGCCCTCCCCCCAGATCCTAGTTTAAAAGCTCCTCCAGCCATCTAACCATTTTTCCCCCCAGGGCAGTTGAAACCTGTCATTATGGAAACAGACATGTGAATGAGGCCTTACAGGGTCCTCCCTTACAAGCAGTTCTATAGAATAGCTCTGAAATATAGCGCATGTTGGTGTATGTTAAGATTTATTTTTCATAAATTCATTTGTAATCCAGCAGAAGAAAAAACTGTATTAGCTACTGTTTAAAGCATAATGCATAATGAGGTACACTAGATGCTGTTATACCACGCTGTGCAACTTTTCTGTAGCCATAATATGCCCGTGTGCCCAAGGGCTAAGTCTTTTATTAAAAGGGTTGTCCAAGTTATATTTATTAATGACCTATCCTCAGGATAGGTCATCAATATCAGATCAGCAGGTGTCAAACGCCCGGCACCCCCGCTGATTAGCTGTTTGAAGAGGAGGCGCATGCCGTGCCAGCGCTGCCTCCTCTTCATTGTTTACCTGCTCGCTGTAACATACAAATGCAGATGTTACATCGAGCAGGTAAACAATGAAGAGGAGGCAGCGCTGGCACGTCGCGCGCCTCCTCTTCAAACAGCTGATCGGCGGGGCGCTGGGTGTCGGACCACTGCCGATCTGATATTGATGACCTATCCTGAGGATAGGTCATCAATAAATATAACTTGGACAATCCCTTTAACTCATTTTTTTCATCCAGGTATAGCTTTAAATGGAAAGCATGACAACCAATATGACTGCCATTTCAGATCAAATATGGGTTGTCACCCAGTTTTATGGGGCCTTTGATTGGCAATGTATCCCTTTGTTGATGAATAACTCATAACATTTGCCCTTCAGTCCACTAGGACAGATGGGTAACATAGACTTTAAAGGGGTTTTCTGGTAATGATACTGATTTGCTGTGTAGTCTTCATTGCCTGTTGAAAGATTCAAACTTACCTCCTCCATGCTGCTCTGGTTCTGGATGCTTGCCCCTGTACCTCCATTGTCCTGTACAAGATTTGTTTTCTTTCCAGCCAGAAATTACATGGTCACGTGTTGCCAAGCAGGGGCGGACACAGACAGCAGAGGGCCCCTGTGCAAGGAATGTGTTTGGGCCCCCCCCCCCCGCCCCGCCTTTCCCAAACCAAATTCTCAACCTAACCTATGGTGTCCTAACATTACATACAGCGATACATAACACACAGGGTAAGGTTACTTTCACACATGCAGCACTACGCTCCGGCCACCTGATTTGGCAGAGAATGCATGAAATTGGCCGGACACAGACTCAGGCACTCAGCAGTTTGTGTCCTGCTGATTCTCTGCATTTTTGCCAGATTGTGGCCGGATCTCTGCCGTACCCCATTATAGTTAATGGGTTCGGCGGGCATTCTGCATCCAGCAGTGCCGGAGCCGGTGAATTCCAGAAGGTTGTTCTCTGCTGGAGCAGCCTGCCAGAATCACTAACTCAGATGTGAAAGTAGCCTAATACAGCGCCACATACCTTGTACATCCAGTGACGTCTTCTTAGATGTAGATGTTCTCTTTCCTCATCTTCTCCTTTCAGACCAGACCGCCATGATGATTTCTTTCAGCCATATCTTCTTTCTGCAGGGTTTGACAAATAGACATCTTAGTTTCCTACTTTTCCATCATTCTCCCACCTTCTTGAACTCCTCATCCTGCCACTCCCAATACTGTGCCCACTGTGCTCCCCAAAACTATACAGCAGAAACAGTCCCCCTCAAATACTACAGCCTTCAGTAATTATTGGCACACAGTGCCCTAAAAAATAACTGCACCCAGGAAATAGTGTCCCTGACAATAAATTATAACCAAAATGTTCCCCCAAAATAACTGTGCTAAGCTGATACTGTGCCCCCCAAAGTCCCACCAA
This sequence comes from Rhinella marina, assembly GCA_900303285.1. NCBI lineage: Eukaryota > Metazoa > Chordata > Amphibia > Anura > Bufonidae > Rhinella > Rhinella marina. Next base: position 14,499 of record ONZH01008718.1, read on the forward strand.
AAGAAATAATATGTGCCCCCGGCCAGCCAATGTCCCCATAGTGTCCTCATAATGTGTGCCAATGCCCCCTACTGTGTGCCCAAAAACCCTCTTAGTGCCCCTATACAATGATCCCAATAGTGCTCCTCTCCCCCCTTCTCCATAGTGCCCCCCATGTCTGCCAGTATATAAGATAGGGGCCCATAGTGATCCTCCCCCTCCATAGTGCCAGTATATAAATAGGTCCCACCTTAGTGGTCCTCCTCCTCCATAGTGCCCCCATGTGAGCCAGTATATATGATAGGGCCCCCCATTGTGCTCCTCCTCCATAGTGGCCCCCCATTGTGCTCCTCCTCCATAGTGGCCCCCCCCCATAGTGCTCCTCCTCCATAGTGGCCCCCCATAGTGCTCCTCCTCCATAGTGGCCCCCCATAGTGCTCCTCCTCCATAATGGCCCCCATAGTGCTCCTCCTCCATAGTGGCCCCCCATAGTGCTCCTCCTAGATAGTGCCCCCATTGTGCTCCTCATCCATAGTGCTCCTCCTCCATAGTGGCCCCCCATAGTGCTCCTCTTCCATAGTGGCCCCCCCCATAGTGCTCCTCTTCCATAGTGGCCCCCCATAGTGCTCCTCTTCCATAGTGGCCCCCCCATAGTGCTCCTCTTCCATAGTGGCCCCCCATAGTGCTCCTCTTCCATAGCGGCCCCCCATAGTGCTCCTCTTCCATAGTAGCCCCCCCATAGTGCTCCTCTTCCATAGTGGCCCCCCATAGTGCTCTTCTTCCATAGTGGCCCCCCCATAGTGCTCCTCTTCCATAGTGGCCCGCCCATAGTGCTCCTCTTCCATAGTGGCCCCCCATAGTGCTCCTCCTCCATAGTGGCCCCCATAGTGCCCCCACTGAGTGCCAACTTGAATGAAAAAAATTAACTTATACTTACCTCCTTGCCTCTGTCAGCGACGCGATGCAGGCCTCTTCTGGCCTGTGTCCCGCTCTGTACGGCTCAGGCGGCGCGATGACGTCATCGCGCCGCCTGTGCCGGCCTCTGATAGGCTACAGGCCTAGTGCCTGCAGCCTATCAGAGGAATGGGGAAGGGAGACGCCTCTCCCTCCCTTGCCCCGCATTATCCATCTGTATCGCCGTCCTAAGGACGGCGATACAGATGAATATAGAGATGAGTGCTTCCAAAATGGAAGCGCTCATCTCTACCTGTCGCCTGCAAGAAAGGGCCCCCCTCCGGCCCTGGGCCCCTGTGCAGCCGAACCGGCTGCACCGCGGTATGTCCGCCCCTGTTGCCAAGTCAGTAGAGATGAGCAAAGTTATGAAAAATTTTATTCGGCTGCATCACCGAATTTCCCAAAGAAATTAGCTTTATGACGAATTACTTTGTCACAAAGCTAATTTCTTTGTATGTAGCGGGTGCAATGACGGGGAATGGCGATTGCGCTGCCCCAGTCATTGAACCCTTTAGATGCCACGTTCATCACTAATCACAGCATCTGAGGCTACCATTTAGGCCTTTCAGGGAATAATCAAGGTAAAAAAAATACTCACCTTATCCATTTGATTGCAAAGACTTTGCGACCATCTTGATTGTAAGCACCATGCAAAATCTTGCACGGTGATGTGATGACATCATCGCGCTCGCTGTCGTGGTGACATCATACACGCAAGATTTTATGCAGTGTCTTCAATCAAGATGTCCGTGATGGCCTCTTTATGCGCAAATGGATGAGGTATGTGTTATTTTTATTTTAACCGCCATTTCAGAGAAAATTGATTTGTTACTATGAAGATCAAAGAAATTCGGCTTCATGGCAAAGCAAATTTTTCCTGAAATTCGGATCAAAGTCAATTCTTTTGACTTCGATTTGTTTAACACTACAAGTCAGTCATTGGCTGTAGCAGTGCATGTGACCATGTCTATGAAATGCTCCGATGCTCATATTAGGGGGGCTGTCTGGGTGAAAATGTGCTGAACCTGGACAACCCCTTTAAGTATTAATCTTAAATATACGATGCAGACTACAGGGCATAGGTAAAATGAGTATCATTACTGGAAAACCGCTTTAAAAGAGTAGGTAGATATTTTTGTTGTCACCCAGCTACCCAGTAAGATATACCATTTAACAGATTTAACTCTGTACAGCGTTTACAGTACTAATATAGATACAGAATATAATGAAACTATTATAGCAAGTCTCAGAGGCTATTAGCCACAAATTAATTCAAGGTCGCTTGCTGTGAAGCCTATGGAAATACTAATACAAATATTAGCCGTTAATATGAACAATTAGTGAAAGTAATGTAAACTAGACTGTGTGCCTTGTGTGTTCTAGAATTCCCACACTGATCACTTTACAGAGTGCCTCAGAAATATGAGAGCTTGTGAGATTTTTACAATAAAACAGTCATGCATATTAAGGATTTACATTCTCACCAGTAACTCTCCACAGTATGACCAAGCAAGTCTCACAATAACGCTACCAGGTAACATACACCACCCGCAGTATAGCATTTATGGTATTTGCTTAATTACTTGCTTAGGAATAAGACACCCTGCATCTATTGCTGAGGTGAAAGCACAAGTGAGTACTTGCTTTTATGTCAGTAAAGTAAACCGTTGCCACATAGGAATTGCAGGTGGCTGTAAGTGTCTGAACTAGCAATTGTAGTAGGACGTCCAGAATACCAAGTAAAACTATGTTCACTGTGTTCACTGTAGAGCAGTAATTATGATTAGAGATGAGCGAGTAGTGAAATATTCGAAAGTTCGAAATTCGATTCGAATAGACCGCGAAATTCGACTATTCGACCAAATATCGAATCCCATTAAAGTCTATGGGAAAAAAATGCTCGCCACTTGGAAATCTCAATTCGACCACTTGGAGGTCACCAAGTCCACCCTGAAACCTCAGAAAAGGATGCCAACACTGCTGGAATGCAACTGGGACAGCAGGGGAAGCATGTCTGGGTGCATATAACGCGCCCAAGTCGCACTATTACGCCACTATCACAGCCTCTCAACAATACACTCCAAGGACAATCTAACCTCTCTGTAAAGTGAGACCATACAAGGAAACCTTCTTTCCTCTACATTGCCATGGACCCCAAGCCAAACTAGACAAAAAAGAAGATGAAATTCTGCACCCCTTAAAATCACGTTGCCTATGACAACCACAGATGGCATAGGCAAGGGGGAAAGCAAATAGACCCCACCCCTAATTGTCATTGTGTGTGTGTGTGAAATGTGGTCAGACATGTCTTCTTTAAAATGTAAAAACAACTCAAACACATGCAGAAGCCTTAAAATGCCCAAATTGTTGGCGCTAGAGATATCAGTGACCCGACCTGGCCCAGTGTCATGTCTAGCAGGTAAAGCAGTGGGGATGTGGAGGGATGCATAGGACCGCAAAAGGCAGGAAGAGGCCGTGGGCTGGCCAGAGGCTCATGGAAAATTTTGTGGAGGCCCAAGAGGTGAGACGTCTTAAAAATTGTGTGGAGGCTAAGAGGTGGACCTCTTAAAATTATGTGGAGGCCCAAGAGCTGAGACCTCTTAAAAATTATGTGGAGGCCCAAGAGGTGAGATCTCTTAAACATTTTGTGGAGGCCCAAGAGGTGAGACCTCTTAAAAATTAATGTGGAGGCCCAAGAGGTGAGACCCGTTAAAAATTGTGTGGAGGCTAAAGAGGTGAGACCTCTAAAGATTTGTGGAGGCCCAAGAGGTGAGACCTCTTAAAGATTTTGTGGAGGCCCAAGAGGTGAGACCTCTTAAAGATTTTGTGCAGGCCCAAGAGGTGAGACCTCTTAAACATTTTGTGGAGGCCCAAGAGGTGAGACCTCTTAAAGATTTTGTGGAGGCCCAAGAGGTGAGACCTCTTAAAGATTTTGTGCAGGCCCAAGAGGTGACACCTCTTAAAGATTTTGTGGAGGCCCAAGAGGTGAGACCTCTTAAAGATTTTGTGGAGGCCCAAGAGGTGAGACCTCTTAAAGATTTGTGCAGGCCCAGAGGTGAGACCTCTTAAGATTTGTGGAGGCCCAAGAGGTGAGACCTCTTAAAGATTTTGTGGAGGCCAAGAGGTGAGACCTCTTAAAGATTTTGTGGAGGCCCAAGAGGTGAGACCTCTTAAAGATTTTGTGGAGGCCCAAGAGGTGAGACCTCTTAAAGATTTTGTGGAGGCCCAAGAGGTGAGACCTCTTAAAGAATTTTGTGGAGGCCCAAGAGGTGAGACCTCTTAAAGATTTTTGGGAGGCCCAAGAGGTGAGACCTCTTAAAGATTTTGTGGAGGCCCAAGAGGTGAGACCTCTTAAAGATTTTGTGGAGGCCCAAGAGGTGAGACCCTCTTAAAGATTTTGTGGAGGCCCAAGAGGTGAGACCTCTTAAAGATTTTGTGGAGGCCCAAGAGGTGAGACCTCTTAAAGATTTTGTGGAGGCCCAAGAGGTGAGACCTCTTAAAGATTTTGTGGAGGCCCAAGAGGTGAGACCTCTTAAAGATTTTGTGGAGGCCCAAGAGGTGAGACCTCTTAAAGATTTTGTGGAGGCCCAAGAGGTGAGACCTCTTAAAGATTTTGTGGAGCCCAAGAGGTGACACCTCTTAAAGATTTTGTGCAGGCCCAAGAGGTGACACCTCTTAAAGATTTTGTGGAGGCCCAAGAGGTGAGACCTCTTAAAGATTTTGTGGAGGCCCAAGAGGTGAGACCTCTTAAAGATTTTGTGCAGGCCCAAGAGGTGAGACCTCCTTAAAGATTTTGTGGAGGCCCAAGAGGTGAGACCTCTTAAAGATTTTGTGGAGGCCCAAGAGGTGACACCTCTTAAAGATTTTGTGGAGGCCCAAGAGGTGAGACCTCTTAAAGATTTTGTGGAGCCCAAGAGGTGAGACCTCTTAAAGATTTTGTGCAGGCCCAAGAGGTTGAGACCTCTTAAAGATTTTTGTGGAGGCCCAAGAGGGAGACCTCTTAAAGGATTTTGTGCAGGCCCAAGAGGGTGGAACCTCTTAAGATTTTGTGCAGGCCCAAGAGGTGACACCTCTTAAACATTTTGTGGAGGCCCAAAGAGGTGAGACCTCTTAAAGATTTGTGGAGGCCCAAGAGGTGAGACCTCTTAAAATTTGTGGAGGCCCAAGAGGTGAGACCTCTTAAAAATTTTGTGGAGGCCCAAGAGGTGAGACCTCTTAAAGATTTTGTGGAGGCCCAAGAGGTGAGACCTCTTAAAAAATTATGTGGAGGCCCAAGAGGTGAGACCTCTTAAAAATTATGTGGAGGCCCAAGAGGTGAGACCTCTTAAACATTTTGTGGAGGCCCAAGAGGTGAGACCTCTTAAAAATTATGTGGAGGCCCAAGAGGTGAGACCTGTTAAAAATTATGTGGAGGCCCAAGAGGTGAGACCTCTTAAAATTATGTGGAGGCCAAGAGGTGAGACCTCTTAAACATTTTGTGCAGGCCCAAGAGGTGAGACCTGTTAAAAATTATGTGGAGGCCCAAGAGGTGAGACCTCTTAAAAATTATTGGAGGCCCAGAGGTGAGACTCTTAAAACATTTTGTGGAGGCCCAAGAGTGAGACCTCTTAAAAATTATGTGGAGGCCCAAGAGGTGAGACCTCTTAAAAATTATGTGG
>ONZH01008719.1:0-23542 GCA_900303285.1 Rhinella marina
TGGGTGGCTGCTGATTGGCTATATGTCTGAATGTGATCGCATTGTGGGTGTTTACTTCTTTGTCCCAGAGATCTTTCCCCCATGTCATGCCATGTGCTTGCGGGCCGTTTTAGAAAAAAAAAAAGATTCATTACTACGAATCGCCAAGAAATTCGCTTTAGTTGCGAATCGAATTTTCCATGAAATTCGTAACGAATTCCACTTCATCAGCTTCGATTCGCTCATCTCTACTGATGATGAATCTGATGTGTTAGACCGGAGGACCTGGGAGGCGGATTGGGCTGGTGAGGAGGGTTTGATCTCTGAGGAGGAGGGTGGTAGTAGTGGCAGCAACAGAGGGCATAGGCGAGTAAGGCCCAGGGCCAGGCCTTCCTTGGGAACTAGCGAGACCCCAAGTATAGTGGGGCCGGCACCAGGGTCCAAGCGTGCAAGGGCTACAAGCTTGGCCTGCTGTGGAGGGCGCACATCGGCTTTGTGGAAGTATTTCACCACTCTGCCAGGGGACAGCAGCACGGCCATGTGTAATTTCTGTAAACATAAATTGATCCGTAAAAATCCACAAATGTAGGGACCACTGCTCTGTGGAACCATCTGAAGTGGCGTCTTGCCACCAATTTAGAGCAGCGCATTAATATTGGGGAGCTGGCTACTTCTCCCGGGATCCCTTGCATCAGGCCGGCCGCATCCAGGGGTGTAACTCAGCCCGCATCCAGGGGCGTAACTAGTACATACCCCTCATCGCCTACTGCGTGCATGTCTCCACATCCTCTTATTTGCCAGCCATCTATTGCCGAGTGCGCGGCCAGGAAGCAGGTTTATGCCACAAGTAATCCAACAGTGCCCAAACTAAATTGTCACCTGACAAAGTTGCTGGCTGTGCAGTCTCTGCCGTACAAACTGGTTGACTGCACAGCTTTTAGGGAGCTAATGGCTTGCGCTCAGCCACGCTGGCAGGTCCCTAGCCGGAATTACTTCTCAAACAAAGCTATCCCCGCCCTTTACGCCCACGTGGCAGACAATATTGGATGCTCCCTGCAGCTGTCTCTCTGCAGCACCGTGCACGTCACCATGAACACCTGGAGTAGTGCTAACGGCCAGGGGCAGTACATGTCCTTTACTGCTCACTGGCTGAATGTATTTAGCGGCAACGAGGCAGAAACCCCCCAGCAACCGGGCCAATTGCTGTTGGCACCTCCACGGGCTTTCCAGCTAGGTTTGCAGCAGACCACCCATCAACTATCCGCTTCCACCTCCACGGGCAGTCCGCCTGCTAGAGCGTTAGGGCAGCGAGTTACCCCCGCTCCTTCATATCACATGTGCCATGTGAAACTCTGCCAAGCAGTGTTAGACTTAGTTTGTCTTGGCAGCAGCAGCCACACAAGCCAGCGCTTACTGCATTATATAAAGCAGCAAATAGCGTGCTGGCTGTCTCCACGCCAGCTGGAAGTGGGCAATGTAGTGAGTGACAATGGGACAAATATTGTGGCAGTGCTGAAGCTGGATTAATTCACGCATGCTCCCTGTATGGCACATGTCCTAAATCAGGTGGTGCAGAGATTTCTAAAAACATTCACTGGCTTGCGCACAGTGCTGGCAAAGTCACGGAAGCTTTGCACTCATTTGAGCCATTCTTATGTGTCCCGCCACGCTCTGCTGGTACTGCAGCGGCAAAACGGTCTTCCGCCACACCACTTGAAAGGTGACGTGCCAACCCGGTGGAATTCGACACTTCATATGTTGCAGAGGCTCCTTGAGCAGCGTAGAGCAGTGGATGATTTTGTCCAGCAGCAGACAGAATCTTCGACCATAGGGAGCAGATGTGGCTTTGATTTCCATCAGTGGAGGCTGGTCCGAGATGCCTGCACTGTTCTAACGTCCTTTGAAGAAGCCACTAAATTGGACAGCTTAGGTGTGAACAACATAATTTCACTAATATTTGTCCTGGAAAAGACACTGACGCTCATGCAGCAGGGGGCAATGGGGGAAGGAAATTCTGGCCATCTCTCTGCACGCCATGCTGTCACTGTAGGGGAGCCCCAACGCCAAAGTTCCCTTGCGGTGCAGGAGGAGGATGAGGAGCGTCAGGTACAGGAGGAGGAAGAGTATGATTTTAATGAGAATTATGATGACGAGCAGGAGTAGTAGGAGACACAGCTGGAGGATCTGGAGGATGACGATGATGAGACTTTCAGGGACACTGAAGTTTCCCTGAGAGGGGCTGAGAGAAAGAAAGAATTACGAAAGAATTACGCACTGACAGGCGTATCCTAAAAATAAGGCAGACAGACGAATACTGGCTGGCGATGCTTCTGGACCCATGGTATCAATCCAATATGGGGGGTTGTTTTCCCCCATTAGCAATTTAGCATAATTGCGGGAGAAGCTATGTAGTAACCTGGCCACAGCTTTCAGCCAGCCCCATCCTGCTGCCAGCGTCTCTGAGAAGGAGGTCCGGCAGAGTCATCCACCTCCTGCCACAATCAGCAGCAGCCAGTTAAGCCTCATGAGTATGATGCAGGAATTTTTCTCTGCCTCCCAACAGCAGCAGCCAAGTGAGCAGGTCCAGACCACAACGAACAGGTTCAGGCTTACCTACAGTCTGGCTCGCAAAGACTCTTCTCAGACCCCCTGGACTTCTGGGCAGGCAGAATACAACTTTCCCACTATGCACTAGGGTTTCTTTCCTGCCCAGCCTCAAGTGTCATGTCAGAGAGGGTTTTTAGCGCCGCTGGGGGGTGGTGACACCCAAACGGACAAAACTGTCACCTGGCAGTGTGCAAGAAAACACCTTTATAAAAATGAATAAAGGCTGGATTACCACCGAATTTCATACTCCTCTTGCTGAGGCAGGTGATTAGATCAGGCCTTGCAGGCCAAAATACTCCGAGTGTCTTCCCACTGTTGCAGTCAGCCAGGCCATAATGTTACATGCCAAACGTCTTGTGTCAAGTCATGGGCCATGTGAACCCGAAGTCTCCAAACCAAAACCCTTTTAAAAACCAAAAAGTGTTGTCTACCTCTGCCTCCGTTTTCTACATTAGCGCTTAGCAGGCGAGTAGCTGTTGTTATACACCATTATATCAGTTCTGTTTAGTATTCTTAAAGGGTTTCTGTCACCAGTTTTTTCAGTATGAATCAGGCTGACATTAGAGATGTGCTAATGTCACCTGATTCCAAATATATATCTCTTTTATTTACTGGTGCCCCCATTTTTATATAAAATGAACTTTTATTTTATGCTAATAAGGCCTCTAGGTGCAAGGGGCGTTACCCCTGCTCCTAGAGGCTTTGTTGATTGACAGGCCCAGGCAGATAAGAAACACTCCATTCACCATAGCTTGCAAGGACCTTCAATGATGTCATGACCATGTGATCAGTCACATGGTTAGGATCACACAAACAGCCTGTCTCCTCCTAAACCATGTGACTGATCACATGGTCATGACATCATTGAAGGTCCTTGCAATCTATGGTGAATGGAGTGTTTCTTCTCTGCCTGGTCCTGTCAATCAACAGAGCCTCTAGGAGCAGGGGTAACGCCCCTTGCACCTGGAGGCCTTATTAGCATAAAATAAAAGTTCATTTTATATAAAAATGGGGGCACCAGTAAATAAAACAGATATATATTTGGAATCAGGTGACATTAGCACATCTCTAATGTCAGCCTGATTCATACCGAATAAACTGGTGACAGAAACCCTTTAAATTTGTTTTGGAGCCTTTACTCCCCCCCCCAAAAAAATATAATATATAAATTTAAAAAAAAAGAAAATTGTTACACTGTTGTTACCTCCGCCTCCCGTTACAAGTTACATTAGCGGAGATTGTTATGCTCCACCGCAGTTTGTTGTATTTACTAATCACTTTCTGCTGATATACCCCATCCCCTACTACTACTGGCCGAGGCACCCATGAAAAGCCCATATACAATTTTCACTGCCTATGTTTACAAGGTAGAATGTACAGGCTTGCTGTCCAAACAAGCCAAGCCTTTTTCTTTTACTGTAAATTGTAATCAGTGAACCGGAGTGTGCGTAATTTATTAATACTTTGGCCGGCAGATACAGCTGTGTTCATTAATGCAGGAAAATGGCCTTTGGACAAATCTTGGAGACTCCTGCCTAAACAGACATTCCTGTCTTCTTCACATTATGTCAGGAAGGAGTTAAAGGTTTAAAAAAAACACTCAAAACACAGGTTTAACAAGAATAATTTTGGTAATAAATAATAACTTTGAACAAATAATAAATAATATATAATAAACAAAAGAAAGGACAAAAAAAAAAGGTTAGCCGATCTTTGCCAACGTCTGGCCATCATATCCTGCATTTCTCTCAGCTCCAGCTGCAGGCTGCGAATAAGCCAGGAGGCAGCATGGAGCCTGATCTCAAATCGGCGTAAGGCTGCCTCTAATTCATAGTCAGTGGGGATATCTTTAGGGGTGGAAACAGTAATATGATTAGTATGATCGAGTAAAAGAAAATTCTAAACTTTCAAACCAGCACCTGGATCAGAATACTTTAGCAATTGCATGTCACTATATATTTGGTATATGTACTGAAACGAGTTATTCAGTGACATGTATCTGTATTGAGCCTTTTTTTTTCTTTGAACTGCTCACTGAGAAGGCCACACATGGTCAGTTTGGGGTTTGTACTTACTGAACACCCATACTGCGTGGTCTTCCCATGGTCCAGGGGAAAACTCCTCCCTGACGGTTGGAGATACAAAAGATAATACATAAATTTAGCTTATATTTTGAAGACAGAAGGTCCTCCCATTACACTTTTTATTTTACTTACCTTCTACCTCGGGAAGTTGGGCTGGTGGTGTTGGAGGGGCAGGTGGGGTCCTCTCTCGCTGGGGTGGAGGAAGGTGAGAGGGGCTCCTCTGTGGTGCAGCAGCTGACAAAAATCATTAAATAATGGCATTACATTCAACTCTAATGAACAGTTGTAACTTTTGATACATGGGAATAGTTTGGGGCTGGATCCCATTCCTAACCACTAGTGCTCTTATATCACTGCAGCTGCACTCCCACGTAGCTTGGATTAAAAATAAATGAAATATGTTTATACTTACTAGAAGCTGCAGGTACTGCAGGGGTCGTCCTGCCTCGACGGTGATGGTGACCGTGGTGACGCCGTTGTTAACGGTGCTCTGCAACATAAATCTGTACACAATTGTTATGATCACTCTTTTTAATACTAACACTGAACATTACTATGAAGATATTATGGGTGAGAGGAGGGCTACATTCATTTTTTTCTTCTAAATAGGTATTTATCATGATAGATATCGTTATCGCAATACATTTCTTAATATCGTTAACACAGTGGGAATACTTTTGATATTGCCCACTCACATTAGCTGCAGCATGAGCACGTCTGTGTGTAGGAGGAGGAAGCGCTAACTATGAAGTGGCATATATCTAGGGGTACTTTCTTTCACACTAGCGCAGTTGCCTGACACAAACAGGAGAACGGCCAGCCCTATTAACAATAATGGGGGACGGCGCTGATCCGGCCGCTATTCGACAAGAACGCCGGGAATTTGCAGAACAAATACTGCAGAACAGACTGCAGGATCACCACCACATATGTGAAAGTAGCCTAAGGCAAATTACTTGGAAGGGGCACATATCTGAGAATACCTTAACTTTTTTTGGTAGAGTTAGAGGCGTAGCCTAGCATGGAAGATAATTGCTTCAGCGCACTAAGCACGCCCACATTGTCCTTCTATACGGTTTTCATTTTTAGCACTCACTGCTATATATACAATACAGTACACAAAATTTTTTAAAATGTTTTAATTTCCAAATATTTTACTCACCCTGCCATATCGCTGCATGGATCTCAGTAAGCCGCTCTGGGCACTTAAACTTCTGATAGGACCATTTCCGCTGGATCTGGCCAGGGCTCCACACAGTGTCGAAACGATAGCGCAAGCCTTGGATCACCTGCTGGATCACCTCCTTTTTATGCTGGTTCGGGTGGCGGTGTGTGCCATCGTAATCCTCGCGGTCCATCAGCCGGATCATGTATTTCAGCTCTCCAGAGCTAAATGCCTGCGTATTGCGCAATCGCTAGACAATAGTACGCTGAGGATTCGTACGCAATTTGTATGCTCATGCGTACGTGTTCAAAGAAGTTGTGTACGTTTACAAAATGGAACGTTCGTTATTAGTGTGCGAATGTTCGCAAACCACCACATAATAACGTATAATTTGTACGAAGATTCGCCGAATAGATTTGTCGAAGGTACGAATCTTATGAGCAGTTCAACGAATATTCTGCAAAGTGAATTTTGGATGATTCGCTCATCTCTAATGCCGACCTAGCAAGTTGCATCACATAAAATGGCTACCAGATTAAAATGTTAATGCTGTTTAAAGAAGTGCCCCCTTAAAAATGTTTATTTTCTAGCCCATTAGAATCTTATTGGTGACTGTATTTATGAGTTTTCCTCTCCTTACTGGTCCTCAACAGTGTCATGTAACCAGTACCAGGACAGGAAGTCAGTTTATGTATTCATTCCTATGAGCCTAACATTGAGGCACCTATAGGAATGAATAGAGAAACATTTACTATACCCTTTATGCTCTTTATGGCATAAAAAGTCGCAAATATTGGCACACACCATATGTGCACCATAATTTGCGACTTTTTAAGCTTCTCGCCACTCTTCTGAAGTGCCAAGAAAAGGGTCAGGGCTTAGCAGGAGGTGTGGGGTTTTTTGCTGCCTGTTGCCGGAAGTTATAGCTGAAGTATTCACCAGCCTGCAGCTGGCGTAGACTTCAGTATCTGGCGCATGGCAGGACAGAGATCTGCCTCTTAATAAATTAGGCGCATCTCACGTTAGTGCAGGGAGATCAAGGCATGTGGGTATAACAGTCTTGATATATCTCACCCACTGTGTTGGTTGGAGAGTGTTGGTCACATGATACAGCTGAGGACTAGAAAGACACCAGTAATAAGATTACCTTCATTACAAATTATATATGTCTTTTTAACTAAATAAAAAGTAAAAAAATTTTCTGGGAGCGCTTCTTTAAGGGGTCTTTTCAGAATAAGCTGACATGTTTACATGATAAATGCATTACATCTGACCATTATTTACTTACGTGGTGATGTTTAGCAGTGTCCACCCTGCAGCTTGAGTGTAGTGGCTGTGGCACTCGTGCTAGCACTGCAGCCTCTTCAAAGTACACCAACAGTGACATATATTGTATAGTGGCAGTACTTTAAATCATAATTCCATCCAATGCATTTTAATTGGACTAAACCATAGAAAGGTTATATGACTGGCCAAGGAAGAGGTCAAGCACCATGGTCTCTTCAAACAGCCGAATGATGGGGCTGATAAAATATGCAAGGGATGGTTATGATGGATGATCCACATGTTTAATATACTACTGTAAATTACGCTTGAATTACCTTTAAAATATTGACTTACCTAGTATTTTCCTCAAGAGATGAAACACATTATATTTATTCATTTATGAAGACATGAGATAAAAAGAATGAAACCAGGGATAGAGGTGTTAGCACTGGGAAGCTCTAAGTGTGAACAGATCTCTTTGTGGTGCTCATTAATTTTATTTAAACTTCCATTTGCAGAAATATCAGGAGAAACAAGTTTTCCTCATGCTGAGTCAGTGGACTCATTAGCATAAGTAATTGCAGAATTATTCCTTGAGGCATAGCACCCCTGGGTTGTACTGCCTGTCCAGAGTTGTTAATACAGCAATGTAGGGAAAGATGTGATGGATCTCATGGTTCTGCTGAGTGATTTCTCAGCATTAAGATGGAATGATTTCTCAGCATTAAGATGGCAAGAAATGTTTTCGGAGTCTATTGGACATGCTGAATCATAATGAGATGTTCATAGACAGTTACTTGACACAAAGCATGGTTATGCCGACAAAGCTATAGTAAAATGATAGAAAGTTTTGATGTTGGATGTTGTTTGACAGCTGTATGCGACGATGGTAAGCACTAGAATTGGAATAATCATATATATATAATCAGTATATTGAAAGTCACCAATTAAAAAAGGTCTTCTATACTATAGTACATATTGGGAGAATTTAACATGACTAATTTCTTATTGGCCAGCCTTTAACTTAAATGAGCTGGAGTAAAAAGCTGAAAATGTAGTAAGAATTCCAAAAGGTCTTTCCCTAGAAATGTATGCTTCCTACGAGCTACAATTTGTGCCAGTTACTGCTGTAAGTAACGGTAAATTTATTTGGTCTGTGGTAGAGATGAGCGAATCAATTCTACTGGTTCAGAATTTTTCCAAATTTCCTAAAAAGTTCAGATTGAAACAAACCCAAACTTTTTGTGATTCCTTCTGGGTGAATTAGAAAAAGAGACAATACTCATAGGTTTGCTGCATTAGCTTCACACAGCTGATTGGTGGAGCTGTCTCAAGCCTTTTAAACATGCTTATGTAGAAAACTTGGAAAATGTCAGCCTCACAGCTGCAACTGGCTTTTTCAAGACAAAAGCTTCTATCACAGCAAATCAGAAAACATTTTTTTTAGTTGCAAGGCCTTGGGGGGACCTTTGGATGGGTAGTATTTATATTATGGAGACTAGTTAATATACAGTGCCTTGCGAAAGTATTTGGCCCCCTGGAACTTTTCAACCTTTTGCCACATTTCAGGCTTTAAACAAAAAGATATAACATTTTAAATTTTTGGCGAAGAATCAACAACAAGTGGGTCACAATTGTGAAGTGGAACGAAATTTATTGGATCATTTAAACTTTTTTGTAATAATAAAACTGAAAAGTTGGGGCGTGCAAAATTATTCGGCCCATTTACTTTCAGTTCAGAAAACTCACTGCAGAAGTTCATTGAGGATCTCTGAATGATCCAATGTTGTCCTAAATGACTGATGAAGATAAATAGAATCCACCTGTGTGTAATCAAGTCTCCATATAAATGCACCTGCTCTGTGATAGTCTCAGGGTTCTGTTTAAAGCACAGAGAGCATCATGAAGACCAAGGAACACACCAGGCAGGTCCGTGATACTGTTGTGGAGAAGTTTAAAGCTGGATTTGGATACCAAAAGATTTCCCAAACTTTAAACATCCCAAGGATCATTGTGCAAACGATCATATTGAAATGGAAGGAGTATCAGACCACTGCAAATCTATCAAGACCCAGCCATCCCTCTAAACTTTCATCTCAAACAAGGAGAAGACTGATCAGAGATGCAGCCAAGAGGCCCATGATCACTCTGGATGAACTGCAGAGATCTACAGCTGAGGTGGGAGAGTCTGTCCATAGGACAACAATCCGTCGAACACTTCACAAATCTGGCCTTTATGGAAGAGTGGCAAGAAGAAAGCCATTTCTCAAAGATATCCATAAAAAGTCTCGCTTACAGTTTGCCACAAGCCACCTGGGAGACACACCAAACATGTGGAAGAAGGAGCTCTGGTCAGATGAAACCAAAATCGAACTTTTTGGAAACAATGCAAAATTTTATGTTTGGCGTAAAAGCAACACAGCTCATCACCCTGAACACACCATCTCCACTGTCAAACATGGTGGTGGCAGCATAATGGTTTGGGCCTGCTTTTCATCAGCAGGGACAGGGAAGATGGTTAAAATTGATGGGAAGATGGATGGAGCCAAATACAGGACCATTCTGGATGAAAACCTGTTGGAGTCTGCAAAAGACCTGAGACTAGGACGGAGATTTATCTTCCAACAAGACAGTGATCCCAAACATAAAGCAAAATCTACAATGGAATGGTTGAAAAATAAACGTATCCAGGTCTTAGAATGGCCAAGTCAAAGTCCAGACCTGAATCCAGTTGAGAATATGTGGAAAGAGCTGAAAACTGCTGTTCACAAACGCTCTCCATCCAACCTCAAAGAGCTCGAGCTGTTTTGAAAGGAGGAATGGGCAAGAATTTCAGTCTCTAGATGTGCAAAACTGATAGAGACATACCCCAAGCGACTTGAAGCTGTAATCGTAGCAAAAGGTGGCGCAACAAAATATTAATGCAAGGGGGCCGAATAATTTTGCACGCCCCACTTTTCAGTTTTATTATTACAAAAAAAGTTTAAATGATCTAATAAATTGCGTTCCACTTCACAATTGTGACCGACTTGTTGATTCTTCACCAAAAATTTAAAATGTTATATCTTTTTGTTTGAAGCCTGAAATGTGGCAAAAGGTTGAAAAGTTCCAGGGGGCCGAATACTTTCGCAAGGCATTGTACGTGATGACTATTGTAGGCTAAACAACACTCCTCTCGGTTTCTGTAAAAATTATATGGAAATTATCATATTGAATCTGATTGTATTCCCCAGAAACCCAAAGATCATTGTCTGGCCTACAATACTGTGCATGTATACTCTGCATACTAGATGCTCTTGTCTGTGGGAGCCCATGCCTTTCCTGCTAAACCCTGCCTACTTTTCTCATCACTCTTGACTTGAAATGAGTATCTGTGATACTCCTTTCAAGTCAACATAACCTGGCAGTCAGTGGGTTTCTTCCAAATGAGCCTGGTATTTTCTCAATTGAAAAAAAGTATGACGTTAGTAGGAAGAGAGACATACCTGCTGTCAGCAATAACAACACAGGCACCAATAATAAGAGTGGTATCAGACCACCTTGCTGTCATATATAGCTTGGACTAGGGTCTGAATATTTCTTTCACCTGATCAGAGGTCTGAATTAAACTAGAGGTCTGGAGTATCATATAGAGTTGAGCGAATCCTAAAATATTCGGGGATTCGGTATTCGGCCCGAATTTTCCGCGGGATTCGTGGGTTCGAGCCGAATCACGAATCCCATTAAAGTCTATGGGAGACCCGAATATTTTTGCAGGGGCCAAAGGTTCTGCACAGTCAAGTTTGCCCCAACATGTGAAAACCTCAGAAAAAGATGGAAACACCTTGGAAATGGATAGGAAACACCAGGGGCAGCATGTAGGGATGCCTCTGAGGCTCCCTAATTGCACCATTTTTTCTAAATCTGGCCAATAGTCTGGTGATGACCCCAAGGCAATTTTCAGGGACACGGTAATGGTGACCAACTTAAAAATGCTGCCTGACAACCTGGCGGTGAACCCCTGATTGTCTGTCTTTCAATAAGATTGCAGTGGTGAGCCTCAGTATGACTTTTTGGATGGAGATTGCATGTGGTCACGTACTCCCTGGAACCCCATAGTCACCCCTTCTCTGATGTGCTATCCCAGAACATTCTCTGCCCCAATTCGCAAGACCTTTTGCAGTCTCAGTGTGCTGAAGTGGGGATTTACCAGTGTTGTCTGAGGAGGTGGTGGACAATGGCGAGACACAGGTGTCGGGGGGTGAGGTAGTTAAAAGTGAAGCAAGTTACTAGGGTTGTCACGATACCAGAATTTTGAGTTCGATACCGATACGTACAAAAGTATCACGATACTCGATACTGATACGATACCTCGCCAAAATAAAGAAGAACCTATTAATGCCACCCTGGCCCTTATCTGTGCGCCCCTCACCCCCCCCCGACCTTGCTTTTGACCCTGCTCTGTGCACCACCCTGGCCCTTTCAATGCAGCCCCTGGCTCTTATCTGCGCCCCTTTGGCTGTGCCTACCTGGCCCCTGTCTGCACCCCTGGGATCTGGCCCTTGTCTTTGTACGCCTCTTCCTGGTCTGCGCCCCTGGGCCCTTATCTGTGCACCCCTCACCCCCCCTTCCCCCCCAGGACCTTGCTTGTGACCCTGCCCCTTACCCCTTATCTGTGCGCCACTGGCCCTTTTCAGTGTAGCCCAGAGCCTTATCTTGGTCCCCCAGGCCTTGTTTGCACAAGTGTACTGTGACATCACTGTGCTTATTATCCCTGGACTGTGACATCACTGTGCTTATTATCCCTGGACTGTGACATCGCAGTGTTTATTATCCCTGTACTGTGACATCACTGTGTTTATTATCCCTGTACAGTGACATCACTGCGTTTATTATCCCTGTACTGTGACATCATTGTGTTTGTTATCCCTGTACTGTGACATCACTGTGTGTATTATCCCTGGAATTTGACATCACTGTGTTTATTATCCCTGTACAGTGACATCGCTGTGTGTATTATCCCAGTGCAGGAAGAGGTAAGTGGTCTGTGTTTGTGTGTTTGTTTTTTATTTTTCAGGGTCGTGAATGCAGAGGACTACGTCGGATTCGGTGGACTACGTCGGACCAGCTTTTTTTTTTTTTAATAAAATGGTCAAACAGGGGTCTGGGGGAGTGTTTATTTCAATTTCAAAATAATTTTTAAAAAAATGGCGTGGGGTCCCCCCTTTTTTCCTTCGCCAGCCAGATACAACCAGCAGCGCCAGCCTGGCACTACCAGGGTGGGAAGGGACACGGTTATTGGTCCTTCCCAGCCTAATGGTACCAGCCTGCAGCCGCCCCAGAGCCAGACCCTCAATTTAGAAGGTCCGGTCCTGCGGGTACCCAGCTCTTCCCGGCACCCCTGGTGGCGGTGGGTGCCGAGGTAATAGATGTTGGGGTTAGTGCTGGCCTGCCATACCGGCAAGCACTAAGCCCAGTATTAGTATTCAGGGCCGTCTGTAGATAGCCATAATTACTAAAACTGTAGTATTGTAAAAAAAAAATACACACACACAAGTATAAAACATTTTATTGAAATAAACACTCCCCCAGACCCCTGTTTGACTATTTTATTAAAAAAAAAAAAAGCTGGTCCGACGTAGTCCACCGACTCCGACGTAGTCCTCTGCATTCACGACCCTGAAAAATAGAAAACAAACACACAAACACAGACCACTTACCTCTTCCTGCACTGGGATAATACACACAGCGATGTCACTGTACAGGGATAATAAACACAGTGATGTCACAGTACAGAGATAATAAACACAGTGATGTCACCGTACAGGGATAATAAACACAGTGATGTCAAAGTCCAGGGATAATACACACAGTGATGTCACAGTACAGGGATAATAAACACAGTGATGTCAAAGTCCAGGGATAATACACACAGTGATGTCACTGTACAGGGATAATATACCTCAGATCAACACATTGTGCCCCCATCAGACCTCAAATCAGCGTCTTGTTCCCCCATCAGACCTCAGGTCAGCGTCTTGTGCCCCCATCAGACCTCAGATCAGCGTCTTGTTCCCCCATCAGACCTCAGATCAACACAATGTGCCCCCATCAGAGCTCAGGTCAGCGTCTTGTGCCTCCATCAGACCTCAGGTTAGCGTCTTGTGCCCCCATCAGACCTCAGATCAACATAATGTGCCCCCATCAGAGCTCAGGTCAGCGTCTTGTGCCTCCATCAGACCTCAGGTCAGCGTCTTGTGCCCCCATCAGACCTCAGATCAACACAATGTGCCCCCATCAAACCTCAGGTCAGCGTCTTGTGCCTCCATCAGACCTTCAGATCAACACAATGTGCCCCCATCAGACCTCAGGTCAGCGTCTTGTGCCTCCATCAGACCTCAGGTCAGCGTCTTGTGCCCCCATCAGACCTCAGGTCAGCGTCTTGTGCCCCCATCAGACCTCAGATCAACACAATGTGCCCCATCAGACCTCAGGTCAGCGTCTTGTGCCCCCATCAGACCTCAGATCAACACAATGTGCCCCCATCAGACCTCAGGTCAGCGTCTTGTGCCTCCATCAGACCTCAGGTCAGCGTCTTGTGCCCCCTCAGACCTCAGGTCAGCGTCTTGTGCCCCCATCAGACCTCAGATCAACACAATGTGCCCCCATCAGACCTCAGGTCAGTGTCTTGTGTCCCCATCAGACCTCAGATCAGCGTCTTGTGCCCCATCAGACCTCAGATCAACACAATGTGCCCCCATCAGACCTCAGGTCAGCGTCTTGTGCCCCCATCAGACCTCAGATCAACACAATGTGCCCCCATCAGACCTCAGGTCAGCGTCTTGTGCCCCATCAGACCTCAGATCAGCGTCTTGTGCCCCCATCAGACCTCAGATCAACACAATGTGCCCCCATCAGACCTCAGGTCAGCATCTTGTGGCCCCTATCAGACCTCAGATCAACACAATGTGCCCCCATGTGCCCCCATCAGACCTCAGGTCAGCGTCTTGTGCCCCCCTCAGACCAGCGTCTTGTGGCCCCCCTCAGACCTCAGATCAGCCCACCCAGCCACTTTAAAAAAAGCATACTTACCTGTTCTGGCCGCAGCTGTCCTCAGGCTCCCCGCTCCACTGTGTTCCCTGCCGGCGCGCACTATGACCTGACGCTGGTCCTGATCCTGCTATCCTTCATTTATCTATTATTTATATATACTGTATGAACATATCAATATATTTTTATCTAACCAATCTCCAAAATGGAATACAATATTCCTTCTCATATTCTGAATATTATAATTAAGAGTTCATTCTTTTTGAATCCATTTAATTCTTAAAGTCTACTTCTAGTGAAAATAAAAACTTCACATTTGCAGTGATTTGTGAATGCTTTTCCTTTATAAATCTGAATTTACTCCTCAGATGTCTCTTACTTCTTAATTCACTGTAAGCTGTCATCATTGTCTTCCATGTTACACATATAGAAGAACTGTCCTTTTGTCAAGGGTTAATATTTGTACATGTCTGCCAGCTCACATTATACCTGTAACTCCACCATCTTCTGTCACCATTCTCCACGCTGTAGAGAATGTTGCTAATTATACTGACCCAAAGTTCCATCAGACAAATCTTCTAAAAGGCTCAATTAGAACACTAGAGGTTGGTTTAGTGAAATATTGTATGCTATACATGAATAAACTTTATGCCCCTGAATAATCTTAACTTAAATGTAAAAAAAAAAAAAAAAAAAAAAAAAGAATAAGAAAAAACTGTTACTTGGAGTGGAACAGGTGAATGGACTACTTAAAAAAAATCCATATTAAGTATTAGAAGTTGAGTTTCATAGATGTGATCATTCAGTTCTGGAAGAAATTTGGCACACTCTTCTTTATGTTGCTTTAGTTCATTGATTTTTTTGAGTTGTTAAGTTAAGGTCACAGCATTCCAACTGGGTTGAGATCTGGACTTTGACTGGGCCATTACAATACCTTGAATCTTTTCTTTTCCATCCATTGTGTTGCAGATTAGTTGGTGTGCTTGGGATCATTGTCCTGTTGTATGACCCAGTTTTGGCCAATCTCTTGGATAGATTACCTCATATTTGACTGTAGAATACTTTGGCATACAGAGGAGTTCCTGGGTGACTCAATGACAGCAAGGTGCCTTGGTCCGTTGATTGCAAAATAAGCCCAAATTACCACCCCTCCTTCACTATGCTTGACAAGTGGTATGAGGTGTTTGTGCTGATATGATGTGCTTAATTTCATCTGTACAAATAACATTGTTCCAGAAGTTATGTGGTTTGTAGAGATGCAAACCTAATCCATGCTGCCATCTTTTTTTCATAAAGAAGTGACTTTCTCCAGTACACCCTTTCAAACAAGCCATATTTGATTTTTTTTTATTTTTTTTTATAACTATACAGTCATGAACTTGAACATTTGACATACAATGCATATTTTAGTGCGTCAACAGCAGTTGCATCCAGGATACATCAGATTACTCCTTTTTCTGTTTCCCAAAAACATGTTGCATTTCTTCTACTGTTTATAAATTCGCAATAACACATATGCCAATAGTAGTGTATATGTGTGCTGTACCAAGGGAGCATTCATATTGTGTCTGTGTTCCTAAAAACCTGTTGTAAAGTTTCTACAGTTTATTAGTTAGCATTGCAATAACAGTATTTTAGTACATCAACAATAGTCTAACGTACCGTATTTTTCTGTGAGATGCACCAGGATATAAGATGTACATAGAATGTGGAGAAGGAAAATATGGGAAAGATATTTTCATCAGACCACAGAGCAGACCCCCAAATCAGACCCCCATTCTTCATGAAACCTCAGATCAGACTTCAGAATCAGACTCCAAAGCTCCATCAGCCTCAGATCAAAGTCCATTAACATCCTATGAGGATCCTCCCACCTCCATTAGCCTCAGATAAGCCTCCTATCAGACCCCCAACCCCCATCAGCATCAAATCAGACCCCATCAGACCTCAGATCAGAGCAGCTTCTGGCCTTTGCTGCACTGTGACCTGATGTCGCACAACGTTAGGTCAAAGTGTGTGCCTACATGCACTACATCCTGATGCTGTGCGTGGTCAGGACACAGTGCACAGAATGACCCAGAAGAAGACTAGGGAGGGTAAGTACATCCAGCGCAGCGCTGCCCTCACCTCCCCATGCCTCCCACATGCTTATGACCACTTCCATAATGGGTACTAGGAGACCTCAGAGTGTCATATCCCTCAGAGTGTCATGCAACAATTTTCAAGCCAACCAATGGCACTTTTGATTAGGGTACAATCAATCTGAATCCTTTAAAA
Organism: Rhinella marina; assembly: GCA_900303285.1. Classification (NCBI taxonomy): domain Eukaryota; kingdom Metazoa; phylum Chordata; class Amphibia; order Anura; family Bufonidae; genus Rhinella; species Rhinella marina. The sequence continues at coordinate 16,408 of ONZH01008719.1, forward strand.
TTGGAACAAAAACTTATTTCAAGAAATGTGCTTATCTCCAATAATAGGCAATGTGTTTTTGTTTAATTGAGGCTGTATTATCCTCCTGTTAAGACCTTCTAAGGACCAGATTTTTTAATTATTATTTTTTATTATGTCCTGATACATAATAAATCGATTCCTCTTATCCACAAGAGTTCTACACCTGCGAGGGGTGCACCTGCAGGTGATGAAGAGCTCACCTGCCACTTGATTGACAAGGCCAGATGTCTTGCATGATCTTGACAATGTTGCACCAGCGCCTCTGCTCTGAGTAGCAGCACAGACTCAGAGGCTCTGACAGTGACTGTGTATGTGCCACTACACTTCCTGGTAGCAGTGTATGAACAATTGATGCTCTGAAAGTGGAAGTGCAATGCACGGAATGCCAATGTCGCTACGGGTGACCTTCCCTCCAGGGCCCGCTAAATATAGAATAACGCTCGTCCCAGGTGTAGGGTGAGGCCGAGTGGTGTATTGTATGGCCCAAAATGTCTCTGATGTGTCACAGTGCTCCTACCTGTAAAACGGCTGGACCCCAGGCTTTGGCTCCAGTTGCAATGATAGGTGGAATAGAGGGTCGTTGTAAGAAAAGAGTCCAGACCTTTTAGATGAAATTCAACCACAACTTTACTTCAGTCAACTCGTATCCAGATGGCAGACTTCAGGTTTTGATTTGGTTCTCCAGCAGATTTTAGCTTATTAGGGAGGCAAATATACTGGGATTTCTTGCAAGGCTGTGGGTTCCTATTAGGTCTGAATTTCACTTATCTGGCTGATGAGAGTATAATTCTCTGACTTTTAGGTCAGCAGAGCTGAAGACGCTCTGTCTGACAGGGGCACGTCCATCAGAGACGGCCCTGGGCACCCTTCCCCTGGCAGGGGTGCTGCTAAACTGGTTATAACTGAACTTAACTGAATCTTCACCTTCACTGAACGAAACAGGAAAAGTCCACTTCTCTCCACAAAGTGGGGGGGGCGGGGGAGTGTATTGTTGGAAATGGAAGGATCCATTCTGAATAAACCTACATAATAGCTCTGCCTTGTTTTGCTGCCACCTGCTGGTACACCAGGCACATTACATAATAAAACAGTTGCATAACATTATGGAGGTACAGTATTCGGCCCCCTGGAACTTTTCAACCTTTTGCCACATTTCAGGCTTTAACATTTTAAATTTTTGGTGAAGAATCAACAACAAGTGGGTCACAATTGTGAAGTGGAAAGAAATTTATTGCATCATTTAAACTTTTTTGTAATAATAAAACTGAAAAGTGGGGCATGCAAAATTATTTGGCCTCCTTGCATTAATACTAAGTATACTTAATACATTAAGATAAATCTCTGTCCTAGTCTCAGGTCTTTTGCAGACTCCAACAGGTTTTCATCGAGAATGGTCCTGTATTTGGCTCCATCCATCTTCCCATCAATTTTAACCATCTTCCCTGTCCCTGCTGATGAAAAGCAGGCCCAAACCATTATGCTGCCACCACCATGTTTGACAGTGGGGATGGTGTGTTCAGGGTGATGAGCTGTGTTGCTTTTACGCCAAACATATCGTTTTGCATTGTTTCCAAAAAGAGCACCTTCTTCCACATGTTTGGTGTGTCTCCCAGGTGGCTTGTGGCAAACTGTAAATGAGACTTTTTATGGATATCTTTGAGAAATGGCTTTATTCTTGCCACTCTTCCATAAAGGCCAGATTTGTGAAGTGTTCGACTGATTGTTGTCCTATGGACAGACTCTCCCACCTCAGCTGTAGATCTCTGCAGTTCATCCAGAGTGATCATGGGCCTCTTGGCTGCATCTCTGATCAGTCTTCTCCTTGTTTGAGATGAAAGTTTAGAGGGATGGCTGGGTCTTGATAAATTTGCAGTGGTCTGATACTACTTCCATTTCAATATGTTCGTTTGCACAGTGATCCTTGGGATGTTTAAAGTTTGGGAAATCTTTTGGTATCCAAATCCAGCTTTAAACTTCTCCACAACAGTATCACGGACCTGCCTGGTGTGTTCCTTGGTCTTCATGATGCTCTCTGTGCTTTAAACAGAACCCTGAGACTATCACAGAGCAGGTGCATTTATATGGAGACTTGATTACACACAGGTGGATTCTATTTATCTTCATCAGTCATTTAGGACAACATTGGATCATTCAGAGATCCTCAATGAACTTCTGCAGTGAGTTTTCTGAACTGAAAGTAAATGGGCCGAATAATTTTGCATGCCCAACTTTTCAGTTTTATTATTACAAAAAAAAGTTTAAATGATCCAATAAATTTCGTTCCACTTCACAGTTGTGACCCACTTTTTGTTGATTCTTCACCAAAAATTTAAAATGTTATATCTTTTTGTTTGAAGCCTGAAATGTGGCAAAAGGTTGAAAAGTTCCAGGGGGCCGAATACTTTCGCAATACACTGTATATACCTTTTTGCAGGTCCTGGAATAAAATGCATAGTATGACATTTGGTTTAGTAGACACAGATAGAAGCAAGGTAGAAAGAGTGGTAACACCACTCTGGGTGTTACATACCCCCTTACTTAAAGTCAAGCCATCCTCGGCTTGTGCTTTGGATGAACTCGTAGGGTACCCAAGAAAAATACAGAGTGCTGCATAAAATACTTTTCTTCCATTACATATAAAGACTGACAAAAAGCTACTAAATAGGTTCCTGCCCTTGTGAGTAGGGTGTCTAATCACAGTTTGCCCTCTCGGTATAACCAGTGAACCGAATATAGTGCACAAAGCGCTCAAATACTCCACGACCTGGCCACAGTCGTATATGGAGTGTGGGGGTGTCATGTACTGTAATCCCTCCACGATACTATGAGACACCCACAAACAGAAGGGTGACTTCATCCTTTAATCCCTTCCAAGCACCAAGGCCTTATAATGCTTTACGCTTCATCAGCTTGATGACTATGAAAGTAGCTACATATTTTCCTGAAGGCATGGTACCTGCCTTAGGAAACACAAACTGGGAGGAGGAACCAGCCCACCTTCCATAGTTCCTATGAGGGATGTTCCCTCTAAACACACTATTGCAGCGAGGATTACCCTGAAAGATGTGAAACCTGCTTGTGACTCTAACACTTGGTTACATGAGACGCTAGTGTGAACATCCTCAGAGGCAGCATATATGTGTCGGGACTAGTACCATTGGACCTGCTTGTGACTTTACCACCTAGTTACCATGAACCATTAGTATGGAAGCCCTCAGAGGCAGTATATATGAACCAGTACAAGCAACATGAAATCTGCTTGTGACTCCACTATCTAGTTACCATGAGCAATTAATGTGGAAGTCCTCAGAGGCAGTATATATGAGCTAGTATATTTATATTAAACCTGCTTGTGGCTCTGACACCTGGTTACCATGAACCGTTAGTGTGAAACGCCCTCAGAGGCAGTATGTATATCTGAGGAAGAACAGGTGCTATCTATCTGGCTAAGTGTATAGTACAACCATACCCCATACAATAAAGTGAATATGAGGACACATTGCGGTACCTGTAAAGGAATACACACAATGGGCAATATACTTGAAAATGTTGTTGAAAGGTAAAAACATTAGTGCAAACAATCCAGTGCAAACAATATAATTCAAATACATTATAGGCATAATGTAAACATTTCAAATATCACCGACATAGTATGCTCATGGACACGTTTGAGTCTCTTTTCTTCTGACGCTTGTCATACAACTGGAACCGGACTGGTTGGGAGTCCCAAACTCAGTTGTAATTTGTAATCCACATGGGTAATAAAATAGCAGCAAAGGTTCCTTGAAAAACCCTTTTTTAAGGGGTTCCCCAATAACCTGAAAACGGGGGGAAAAAGGGATGAGGCGCACATATGCGCAACTTGGGCATAACTTTTTCTGCAGATGGGGGGAGTCCTTACAAATGTGTCCATAGGCCAATATGTTGTCACCCGTCAAGGTTCTGTCCACGTTGTGGCTACCATTAGTCCTCAACTTGATTCAGTAGCTGGGCGCAGGTTTCTCCTATTAGAAGGCCTGCAGATCCTCCTCACTGCTGCTGGAGCTGAAAGACATCAGGGGGTGCTCCTGCCTCTGATAGGCCATAGTCGCTGTAGTGGCGCTCCATTGTCCTCTGGTGGACGACTTGGGTGCTGTTTTAGGTAGTGACCTGGTGGTCACACTGACTACAGCCATAGCGACCTGGGATTTCACTCGGTATGGGCCGGATCCTCTTGCCGGTGTAACGGGGGATATAATCTCCGGCTGCATAGGCTCAGGTAAGGGCCTACCTTGGGTGGCTGCTTTTTCTGTCGGGATTTTCCATGGTAGCTGGTAAACCACGGACGGTTTGTAGAAGAATCTACTTGCAGTGACCTGACCCACTTGGAATGTCGGTGGTGGCGGAAAGCCTGGGATCCGGCTCTTTAGGAGGAGGCTTCACTCCAAATCGGAGGGCCCCATCTTCATCTTCATGGAGACACCTGACCAGTCCATAAGCCGCTGGATGATCTGCCCACTCCTCCTGAGGTTCCTCTGGCCTCGGTGGTCGATTGATCACTTTCACCCCGGTGGCAAAGGGGCCTTGCAGACTCTTCATTGGGGTGAACTCTATGAAGTCCCTGGCATGAAGGTTGTGGCGTGAAGGAGGTAGGTAGGACCTTTTCAAGGAGCGGCGATTTACATTTAGCTCCTCAGCCATCTCTTCATCCGTAATTAAGCCAACTGTTGAGCGAACCAGAATTGTAAAGTTCGGGTTCGAGTTCAGGTGTTTAATAAAGCTTGTTGAAAGGCTGCAGGGCAGCCAATCAACAAGCTTTTAAGCTGTGGGCACTTAGAAGCCATCACAACCATGCCTAGTAATGGCATGGCTGTGATTGGCCGGTGCATCATGTGACCCAGATTGTACATAAGCTGGATCACATGTAGCACTGCCCATCAGCTCTGGGAAGTGCAGGGACAGGAAGCAGGCAGCTGAAGTGAGGGAAAGTGTTAGGAATCTGGCTATTTATTCTGTGGGTGACCTACAGTATATATAGTGATTTTTTGTGGGTGCAATACACCATCTTTGAACCCCTGACACAGAAATATAATATTTAATCTGGATGTTAATTCTGTATGAGACCTATTGCGATTTTTGTGGGTGCAATACACCAGCTTTGCACCCCTGACACAGAAATATAATATTTAATCTGGATGTTAATTCTGGAAATTAATACAGTTAATCTGTCTGCTAGTCCGGTTGGTGACATATTCACGTTTTTGCAAACAGATTATACCGGTACTGCATACATGACAGGGAAATAAATACAGTTAATCCGTCTGCTACTCCGGCAGGTGACATATTCACGTTTTTGCTAAGACATACAGCTGTACTGCATACGTGACAGGGAAATTAATACAGTTAATCCGTCTGTTAATCCGGCAGTTGTACTTCATACATGACAGGGAAATTAATACAGTTAATCCGTCTGCTAATCCGGCAGGTGACATATTCACATTTTTGCTAAAACATACAGTTGTATCGCATACTTGACAGGGAAATTAATACAGTTAATCCGTCTGTTAATCTGGCAGGTGACATATTCATGTTTTTGCTAAGACATACAGCTGTACTGCATACGTGACAGGGAAATTAATACAGTTAATCCGTCTGCTAATCCGGCAGGTGACATATTCACATTTTTGCTAAGGCATACAGTTTTACTGCATACGTGACGGGGAAATTAATACAGTTAATCCGTCTGTTAATCCGGCAGGTGACATATTCACGTTTTTGGTTAGAGGTACACCTGCACTGCATACGTGACAGATAAATTAATAAAGGTAATCTGTCTGTTAGTTCGGTGGGTGACCTCAAAGAATATGGAGAGCATCAAATAAGGGACGTGGCCTTGGTCGTGGTGCTGCTGTTACTGGTGGAGCTCCTGTTACAGGGAGAGGACGTGGTCAATCTGTGCCAGCTACACGCCCAAATAAAACATCTTCCTCAGGTGCTCGTAGGTGACAGGACGTTCAGCATCATTTTGTATGCCCGAATACCGGTGTACGAATGGTGAGGCCAGAACAAGTAGAGGCAGTAGTAGATTGGATGGCTGACAGTGCCTCCAGTTCCTTCACATTGTCTCCCACCCGGTCCCCTGCTGAAAGCGCAGAGTTGGCACCTGCAGCCCATGGGCATCTGTCTTTCACCTCACCCCCTTGCAAATCAGCCAAGCAGTCTGAGCCCCAAGTCATGCAGCAGTCACTGATGCTTTTTGATGACTCTGCTGGTGGGGTTTCCATGGGCCATCCACTTAGCCCTGCCCCAGAAGTGGAAGAGATTGAGTGCACTGATGCCCAACCACTTATGTTTCAGGATGTGGACATGGGAGGACCACCGCAGCACGTCTCTGATGATGACGAAACACAGGTGCCAACTGCTGCGGCTTTCTTGCAGTGTGCAGAGGGTAGGGGTGAAGAGTGGGTGGAAGATGATGTGGAGGATGATGAGGTCCTAGACCCCACATGGAATCAAGGTCATGCGAGTGACGTGTGCAGTTCGGAGGAATAAGTGGTGCTCACAGCACCAGCCGCACAGCAAAAGAGGGCGCAGGGTGTAAAAGCAGAGTGGCCGTCCCCTAGCCAGTACGCTTGCTACTGCCCACCGCACTCAGGAAATGAGCACTCCAAAGCCAGCTCCAAGGAGTTCCCAGGCGTGGCAATTCTTCAGACAATGTGCTGATGACAAAACGTGAGTGGTTTGCATGCTGTGCAATCAGAACTTAAAGCGAGGCATAAATGGTCTAAACCCGAACACCACCTGCATGACCAGGAATCTAAATGCAAGCACGAGCTGCAGTGGAGTACACACCTGAAAACCACAAAAGATCTCAGGCTCCCTTGCTCCCTCTCTTCTGTGGTCTCTCCTCTTCCTCCTCCTCTGTAGTGACAGTGGCACTGCTCCCGGAAACAGAGGATGTGGCAGCAACACCACCTCCTCCACCACCTCACCAAGCATTCCACACTATCCCATGGAAGTGTTCAGGCTGTCCATCCCACAAACAGAGAGAAAGGGAAGTACCCCCCTACTCACCCACGATCCCTGGCCCTGAATCCAGCATTTCAAAATTCCTGGCCTTTGAAAATGCTGTCAT
>ONZH01008720.1:0-92686 GCA_900303285.1 Rhinella marina
AATTCGTACGCATTAGCATACAATGCATAGCATTAGCGTACAAATCAACATTACAGTGAATGCCAGTACTCTCCCGCAGCGAACAAACGTGCGGGGAAGAGACTCGAGCAGTGCGCTCGAGTACACTCGGTGTTTGGCCGAACACCGAGTGGACCTGAGCGTAGGCATGCTCGGTCGAACAGCGAGTTCGGCCGAGCATGCTCGCTCAACACTAAGAGAGACCCATCCCCCAATTGTGCTGATAAGACAAGACCACATTCTTGAGTGAAACATGAGTTTATACTCAGAAATATGAGTGCTACACGCTGGAGGAGGGGCTGACAGGTTAAAACTCTGCTACCCACCGTGTCTCAACAGACTCCACCAGGCCTCCAAATAATTCCCTATGATTCTCCTGTACATGCCAGTCGTAGGAAAAGAGAGACAAAGTCTCCAGGCGGGAGTTTTGACTCCCAGGTTTATATTGATGCCATAGGAGTGCCAAGGGGGGTTCCAAATGAGTTTTAGGCCAGAGATTTGTCAATTATACTAGGGATGTCCTTTCAGGACTGGCAGAGCAATTAGGCCCCACTGCAAAAATGACCTTACAAAACCGTCTAGCGCTAGATATGTTATTAGCAGAAAAAGGAGGGGTTTGTGGGATGTTTGGGGAAGAGTGTTGCACTTACAGTACAGACCAAAAGTTTGGACACACCTTTTAATTCAAAGAGTTTTCTGTATTTTCATGACTATGAAAATTGTAGAGTCACACTGAAGGCATCAAAACTATGAATTAACACATGTGGAATTAAATACTTAACAAAAAAGTGTGAAGCAACTGAAAATATGTCTTATATTCTAGGTTCTTCAAAGTAGCCACCTTTTACTTTGATTACTGCTTTGTACACTCTTGGCATTCTCTTGATGAGCTTCAAGAGGTAGTCACCTGAAATGGTTTTCACTTCACAGGTGTGTCCTGTCAGGTTTAATAAGTGGGATTTCTTGCCTTATAAATGGGGTTGGGACCATGAGTTGTGTTGGGCAGAAGTCAGGTGGATACACAGCTGATAGTCCTACTGAATAGACTGTTAGAATTTGTATTATGGCAAGAAAAAAGCAGCTAAGTAAAGAAAAACGAGTGGCCATCATAACTTTAAGAAATGAAGGTCAGTCAGTCCGAAAAATTGGGAAAACTTTGAAAGTGTCGCCAAGTGCAGTCGCAAAAACCATCAAGCGCTACAAAGAAACTGGCTCACATGAGGACCATGCCAGGAAAGGAAGACCAAGAGTCACGTCTGCTGTGGAGGATAAGTTCATCCAAGTCACCAGCCTCAGAAATCGCAGGTTAACAGCAGCTCAGATTAGAGACCAGGTCAATGCCACACAGAGTTCTAGCAGCAGACACATCTCTACAACAACTTTTAAGAGGAGACTGTGTGCAGCAGGCCTTCATGGTAAAATAGCTGCTAGGAAACCACTGCTAAGGACAGGCAACAAGCAGAAGAGACTTGTTTGGGCTAAAGAACACAAGGAATGGACATTAGACCAGTGGAAATCTGTGCTTTGGTCTGATGAGTCCAAATTTGAGATCTCTGGTTCCAACCACCGTGTCTTTGTGCGACGCAGAAAAGGTGAACGGATGGACTCTACATGCCTGGTTCCCACCATGAAGCATGGAGGAGGAGGTGTGATGGTGTGGGGGTGCTTTGCTGGTGACACTGTTGGGGATTTATTCAAAATTTAAGGTTATCCCACATACTGAACCAGCATGGCTACCACAGCATCTTGCAGCGCATGCTATTCCATCCGGTTTGCGTTTAGTTTGGACCATCATTTATTTATCAACAGGACAATGACCCCCAAACACACCTCCAGCTGTGTAAGGGCTATTTGACCAAGAAGGAGAGTGATGGGGTGCTACGCCAGATGACCTGGCCTCCACAGTCACCAGACCTGAACCCAATCGAGATGGTTTGGGGTGAGCTGGATCGCAGAGTGAAGGCAAAAGGGCCAACAAGTGCTAAGCATCTCTGGGAACTCCTTCAAGTCTGTTGGAATACCATTTCAGGTGACTACCTCTTGAAGCTCATCAAGAGAATGCCAAGAGTGTGCAAAGCAGTAATCAAAGCAAAACGTGGCTACTTTGAAGAACCTAGAATATAAGACATATTTTCAGTTGTTTCACACTTTTTTGTCAAGTATATAATTCCACATGTGTTAATTCATAGTTTTGATGCCTTCAGTGTGAATCTACAATTTTCATAGTCATGAAAATACAGAAAACTCTTTGAATGAGAAGGTATGTCCAAACTTTTGGTCTGTACTGTATATCCCTGATAACACTGGGGTAGATGGTAAGGTAACTGTTGCCATAAACAAGGTCACCAGCCTGTCTGAAGAGCTTAAAAGGAACTCAGGGATCAAGGATCTCTTGGAAGGCTACTTCAGCTGGACCAAACAATGGAAGACATGGCTGGTCCAGATAGGTGCGGCTAGGTGTGGGAGCTGTTAGGATACTGCTCTTGGTATTGTCAATTTGTGTCATCCCTTGTATCAGGAGAGCTCTGGGAAAAACTCTAGATTCTGCTACTGCTGGTCTTTACCCTTTGATAACCGAAGAAGATCCCTCCTATGAGCATCCTGAGGGAAAGGTCCTGCCCATCATGCCTCACATTCCTCTCCTAAACTACAAGACAGCTCAGCTCCAATAGGGAAAGATAGGTCAGTAAAATGTCTAGGATAAGTCCAAGTACAGAGGGAGGTGGACTTCCAGAAGTCCAGTGGCAAGCTGTCACAATGCCTGTTGTATTCCTGTCTCAACCTTGGTGAAGACTCCCTCTCCCCGTGTCCGCCTAGACGCTCCTGACAATTAGGACATTAGAGGTTAGGGAAAAATTCAGTCTTTAGGGGGGAATGTGAAGGTATATCAGCTGAAATACTGAATTTTCCCCTCACAGTATGATGCCATTTGTATACACATGTACTCAATGTTATTTTCCCTTACAAATATAACATCAGTTCTGTGAATACTTATGCAGCTGTGCAACTGTTCAAGGGTGGTGTCCACTTCCTGATACAGATTCGACCATCCCCCAAGACCCTGTGCTGGACTGACCATGATGTGTGTTTAGAAGAACAAAGACTATATGTGTTTAACACTTACTGGCTTGCTGGGGAATGTCCCGTCTTTCTTCCTGTGTGTATATACGTTTGGTAATAAACGGAGTCAGCCAGACTACCCCAGAGCCCCTAACATGAAGGATGACTCCAAACTGACTGCTTGTGGCAGGAGGTGGGTGACTCTGCTGGGGGCGAAGATGGGTTTCACTTTCGGACACGCAGGTGGCAGGCGTCTGCTGGCCGAAAGCTGCAGCAAAGTTCGCACACAGTGTTTTCTGATAGTAAGCTAATTTCTCCCCCCTTTCCTCATGAGTAAAACAGTCCCCCATGTTGGAGTTATGGTGTGGGTCTAGAAGCATGGCTATCCAGTAATCCTCAGCCTGCTTTATGTGTACGATATGCCTGTCAGCAATGTGCGTAAGCAATTGAGCCAGTTCTTTCCATCTCCATCTCCTGCTGTAACAATTGTGTGTCATTGCTGGAGTGATCGTCATCATCATCCTCTATTGAACTTTCTCCTTGGGGCTCCCTGACAGCGACAGGGCACACAGCAATACGCACCAGGTGACCTTCTTCCCCCATACCAATATATTCTTTCAATAAAATGGAAATTAGGTAGTTCAGTCCACAGCTTTCCCTGCTTACAAATTTTGGGGCTTAATCACACTACAGGCATCTCAGACCATTGTCGGATCTCAAAATGACACATGCTCCCTATCCTTGACGATTCTGGCTGGTGCATGACAAAGTCGATCAATGCTTAACACTGCTTATAGAGCCTTTCTAGCATGTGCAGTTTAGAATTCCAGCGAGTTGGCACGTCGCCGATCATTCAGTGTAACTGCATACCGTTTTAACGCTGCAAGTCCAAGAGAGCATTTTGTGCTGCTTAGGAATGGCTGAAATGATTGCCCAGCTTTCTTGACTTTGCCAGCACTGTGCGCTGGCCAATGAACTTTTTCAAGAAGCGTTGGACCACAAGGTTAATTACGCGTGCCATACACTATATTGGTACAGTTGTCGCTCACGACCTTGCCAACTTGGAGCTGGCGGAGAGACAGCCAGCGTGTTGTTTGCTGCTGTGCTTCAGCAACCGCTCAGCAACCGTTCGTCTGTGTGGCTGATCTTGCCAAGGCAGATCAAGTCCAACATCGCAGCACTTAACCTGACACATGTGATAGCGGGGGGAAGGAAGGGGGGACAATGCTGTTCCCTGCAGCTTTTAACGAGAGGGTGTCCATGGAAGAGGAGGTGGAGGAATCTGGAATCCAGGCTGATAAAGGCGTGTAGATGCCAAAAGGACCTGGCCAGGTTGCTAGGGTGCTGCCACTAAAAACATTGAGCCAGTGGGCCGTGAAGGACATGTATTGCCCCTGGCCATACAAGATGATCCAGGTGTCCACCATGGCGTGCATGGTGCTGCAGAAGGACAATTGCAGGGAGTGGCCAGTGTTGTCCGCCACATGCGAGTAAATGGCAGGGATGGCTTTTTGGGAGAATTAATGCAGGCCATGGATCTTCAAGCGCAGCTGAGCGCAGGCCATCAGCTCCCTAAAGGCAGCAGACTCAACTAAATTATAAGGCAGTGACTGCAGCTCCAGCAACTTGGCCAGGTGAGAATTCAGTTTGCGCACCGTGGGAATGCTGGGTGCCTAAACTTGCTTCTTGGCCACGCATTCCATTATTGATGCCTGACAAGTGTGACAGAGCGGAGGAGGAGATGGAGAAGCACACATGGATGACGTGAAAAATCTAGTACTGCCCATGGATGTAGGCTGCCCGCCGCAAGGGAGCCCGGGAGAAGGGGCAAACAGCTCTTGTGGTAGCTTGCAGACATCTTGTTTTGACAACTGCATGGGGTAAGACTCTTCACGTGGTTCTACAGAAAGGTGGTGCCTACATTTGAGTCTTCTGAACCACGGCTCAATTTCTGCTTGCAGAGCCTGCACAGGGTAGTCCTGCTATCTTCTGGCAGAGTGGAAAAGAACTTCCAGAAGCCAGATTTTCGCCCACTCCCTCCAGAGGTGGCCGAGTTTGCCTTAGCCTATGCACGCTTCAGCCACGAATCTGCTCCCACGCTACTTGCGGCCTCCCCAGTTCCCAAAGCAGGTCTGGCCCTACTTCGCTTCTGACGTTTGTTGCTGCCACTACCACCGTCCTCTGATGTTAACTCCTCTTCATCACCCCAATCTGGCTCCCAGGTCCTGTCTAACACACAATCATCATTATTGGACTCCTGAACCTCCCCACCACTTTTATCAGACTGTGATACTTCATGAGCTCCGTAGCCCACCTGTAGATTCCCCGCTCTGAATCTGCCACCACCTCCACCACCCTGGCTATGGGTGCCACTACTAATACTAGCACTGCACACAGGGTCTCTCACCTCATCATTAACCTACACTTCCGGGCAATCCAAAAGCTGACTGCTCTCTAAAAAGTCATCAGGGAGACTTTAAGGACTATCTGCCAGAGCGTGCAGTGGGGTTCGGTGGCCTCTTCTTAGCTTAAAAAAAAGAAGGTGCACCACTAGGAGGGGGCAGTGTAGACACAGAGGACCCACAAATAACAGGCTTCGCTGGGGCTGAAAAGAGGAGGAGCAGGAGGACCGCTCTGACCCCTGGCTCCAAGATACAGTGTCTACTGAGAAGGCACATCATCCTGCTGTGACTGAGAGGAGTGAGCCATCCAGTCCACAATTTCATCGACTTTCTCCTCTAGGATAATGTTGCGCCTTTCGGGAGACAGGGGGAACTGTGGCCTACTACCACTACTACTGGTGCTGCCTACATGACCTGTGCCACTGCTGCTAGCCACATTCTTACTTTTGGAGGACAAGGTCTGGGTCTTATGTTTGGAAGTGGGACCCTTTCCAAACATTTCTAAGTTGTGGTGGTGGGCGGCCTACTGTACACAGTCAGGCAGCCTATGGAACTGTTTGAATTTATACAACTAAAATACAAAGAGTTAAAAAAAAAAGTTCCAATCCTTTTCTAAGACTACACTTAAGAAGACAATGTTTTTGATAATTTACTTAGTGAATGAAGTTTGAACTTGGCACCTGTGACAGATTTTTGTCTAATCTAAGGCTCCATTCACACGTCCTGTTTTTCTTTCCTGATTCGATCCTGATTTTTTCAGGACCCATTGAAATGAATGGATCCAGATCAGGATCGAATCAGGAAAGAAAAACAGGACGTGTGAATGGAGCCTTACTTAAACGTGCATTTAAATACAAGGAATCAGAAAAAATAAATTGCAAACCAGATGTCAACTCAGAAATAATTTTCCCAATGCTTTAAATGTATGGATTAAATAGTACAGGCACGTCTGTGGCATTTACTGCACTCACTTGGTTATAATTAACTGACTGGCTGCACCCACCCCCCAAATAACGGTCAAACTTTGGTAATGAAAAAAAAAAATGAAAAAGAAAACGGTCTGATACAGCGTCGGGTTTAACTATCTACTTTTATCTTTGCAAACTGCAGTTATGGCTTGGCCGCAAGTGACTGCAATTTCCTCCTGGTAGTGACCGCACAACATCAATTGCTTATGTGCACTCACTTATGCAGACTGGTGCGTTACCTAGCCCCCGAATAATGGTCAAACTTTGGTAATGAAAAAAATATAAAGACCATCTGATACAGCGTTATGCATAACTGTATCTTTTTTCGTTGCCGCCGCAAACTGCGGTTATTGCTTAGCCACAAGTGACAGCAATTTGCTCCTGCCTGGTGGTGACAGAACACTATCGATTGCATATGCACTCACTTATATAAATTCTGGCTACTATAGGGTGCACTGCAAGGGCCAGCCAGTCCCATCTCGGCCACTTTCCCTGAACTTTCCCTCCCTGGTAAAATACCCACTACCCAATTCTTCTCCTTCTTACTATAAGCCCTAATCTATCCCCTAGCACTAGATAATGGCTCCCTAAATGATTATTAATTGCCCTTCTGCAGAGATGTTCCTCTCTGGTCAAAGACTAAGCACGCAATGATGATCCTGTAGCTGTTTACAGGCACCTCCCTTCTTTAGTCCACACTGATTGGCTCATAGAGGCTGCCTGTCAGCCTCTGAACCGATCAGGGCAAGCCCTCCCCCCAGTTCCTGTTTGAGTCATGTGACAGGGCTTCTTCTTCCTCCCTGGTGCTTTTGCACACTGTCAATACCTTGTCCGAATCGAACCAGAAGAGATCTGCAAATAGATTTGCTCATCTCTAGTCCTCATCCAACCTGACAGAGCTTGAGAGGATCTGCAGAGAAGAAATGTAGAAAATCCCCCAAACCATGTGCAAACCTTGTGGCATCATACCCAAGAAGACTTGCGGCTGTAATCACTGACAAAAGGGCTTCAACTAAGTCCTCAGTAAAGGGTCTGAATACTTTTGTGAAAGCAAGATTTTAGTTTTTTTAAAATTAGCAAACATTTCTAACATTCTGTTTTTATGTTGACATTATAGGGTACTGGGTGTAGAATGATGGGGGGGAAACGTTTTTTGTTTTTTTTTTAAATTTTAGCACAAGGCCACAACATAGCAAAATGAAAGGGTCTGAAGAATTTCTGAATGCACTGTAGGTCTGATGACTCTAGGATCAGACTACACAAGTTTGATTTATAATCAGTAACCATGGAGACACAAAGGTCTGCATAGATGCTGTAGCCAAAAAAGAAAGGTTTCACTAAAGAGATAGGAACACATCTTTTTTCTAATTTTTATTGTCTGCTTATAGATTTTTTTTTATTTCCTGAACATGGTTATTGGGACGGCCTTTTTGCCTGATCTTTTGTTAACAGCATTTAGAGTTAAGCATTACAGTAGCCACAATGGTCCATAGACACATGGACAGGAGAGGGCCTCATTGACTTCTATGGGAGAGTTTTCTAGACATGCCCTGTGACCTGTGCAGAGGTCAGGAGGGAGTAGATAAGCTGCGATATCACCTATTGTGAATGGTGGATCCTGTGTTATTTATATATAAGTGATATCTGTCATTGTAATTCTACCTGTAATGATAATAAAATAAATCAAATTGCACTAAAGTGATCTGTACAGACCAAGAAGTGATGCCTATCGGTAGGCTTAGGCTTTTTTATTTTTAATGTTCGCTTGAAAAATTAAAAATATCATCACCAAAAATTCTTTAAAAATATGTTTAACATAAAAACATGATTTAAACATAGGTCATTTTCTGGTGACCCATTGATACAGTACTAGAAGCCAGTGATGATAGTACAGTTACATCTTCTCTGATTGGTATTGTCTGCTTTTCAAATAGTGACCACGGCATCTAAAATGTTTTACAGAGGGAGAGGGCTTTCACATCACATTGTGCTTTTTGCGTAGTTTTATGCATGCACTTGGTCAGTGCTTGAACATCCAACTTTAATCTACTTGGGCTGTAGGTCCTCATATGGACCTCACATTAGTTAGTGGTTAAAGAACAACTCCCGACAAAAATTTTATTCCATGTCCTGCTAGAAATGTACATGATGTAATCTGTAGTGAATGTCATTTTCTTACCAGTATCTGAATTTTTGACTTATATCATCCTGAAGTTTTTTATCTGTGTCATGTGACCAGCAATTAGACCCACCAACTCACACATAGACTTATATGTGGACAGGAAGTCTAATTCTCTATGTATTCCTATGAGACTGAAAGTGAGGCTCCCATAGGAATGAATAGAGCAGTTACTGGCTTTCTGTCCTGGGTCAGTTGGAGGTCAGGGAGTTGGTCACATGACCCAGCTACAAGAAGAAGAGAGGTTTTTACTCACAGAAACAGTCTCTGATAAGAAAATGACAATCGCTACAGATTATATCATGCATTTTTCTAACAGGTCAGAGAATAAAAATTTTTGCGGGAGTTCTTCTTTAAGTAATGGTAGGGGTGGAATATAACCTCCTATACATCTCAGGAGCCTCTTCCATATAGACATGCGCTATGAGAACACTGTGTACCTCACAACCACTGCATTTTTCCCCACAGTTTCCCTTCCTTGACTATATACACCTACCTACTGCTACTTTTAGTATTAAAGAGTTAATGATCTCTTTTCTGACAGTGGGGGATGTCCAGCATCATAAACCTTCTTCGCTGTCTTTTCTACTAGTGTGTCTCAAGGGCCCTTTACAGAGGCGAGAATCCCCTAGATAATCGCTAACAAGCGTTCATAGCAATTATCTGGCAGTGTAAAGGTGCTGCCGATTATCTGATGAACGAGCAAAATGCTCATTCATTGGGTTATAGATCATTTGTGTGGTCACAAATATTGTCATTTGCGGGCAGCAGATAGTGCTGTGTAAACACGTTCTGCTGTCGGCAAACAACGGGTCTGTATGGGGACAAGCGATGGCATTAGTGATCTCCTCCGCTGAGGAGCAGGGAAGAAACACTTCCTTCCCGACAATTGCCTGCTGCATCGTCCTGTCTAAAGGGACCTTCAGATTTATCAAACTTTGGAAGCCATACATTAAAGGAAAATAATGTAATGAGTGAGTGGGCCTGTAGGACCCCTGGCTTGTGGGCCCAGTGGCAACTGCTGCGACCCCTACAGTTATGCCACTTCTCAAGTTGTTGAACAGGGACCCAGATCAGGTTAGACCAATCGCCGTTTCTATTTGGGGAGAGAACATATGTAGCAAGCAAGGGAACAGTAACCGGAGGTGCAAACAAACACCAGACCTTGCTGTTCAGGGAGGCAAAACCCAGCACCAAAAGGCAGGTCCATTATGATAGAGTAAACTTTTCAGAGTTTTTGTTTTTCAAAAATTCTTGCACCAACTGATACTTTAATAATATAGCTTGTAAACTATGATCACTTACGTCAGGAATTACGTAGATGTTTAAAAAAAAAATGAATGAAAAAAGTAAAACATAAATCAACATAAAAAAATATATAGTTGTAAAAAAAAAAAAAAAAGTAATCCGACACGTTTTATTCCCATAATTCTCCACTACATAATACAGTAATACATCTAGACTGATTTCTATACACATACAATCTTCCATAGAATTCTCATCAACAATAATATATGAGCAACCATAAAAATATATAGAGATTTATTTTTATGTACGATATCATATAATTCACATAGTAAATAAAATAGTAAAAGCAGCAATTTAAAATGAAAAAAAAAAACATTTGGAAAAATGTACAGAACATTTCTCTAGGACAGGGATGTCCAGCTTAAGGCTTTCCAAGTGTCGTAGAACTACAACTCCCAGCATACCCTGATAGCTGAAGGTTTTGCAACAGGTGGAAAGTGATAACTGCTCTACCGGAAAATGAAAAGACTTGTTATTATGGTAGACGGAAGTCTTTATAGCTTTCCCTTTACAATATCTAGTAATGCCCCTTTGTGCACAGGATTAGTGCAGCTAACAAATCATTGCCTAAAAGACTTCCATTATATCTTGTGTGAACTGCTATAAATACACAGAAAAAGATCATTTGTATATTGGGCAGGACAATAACACAAGAGTTACAGCCTATATATATATATATATATATATATATATATATATATATATATATAAGCCCGTATCACACTGGTGTTAATGGTTCAGGCAGGGGAACAGCCTGCCATATCTGTAACTACCGTGTGCACCAGAAGTCCGTCCAGCCCCATTCACTATAATGAGGACTGGCGGAGATCCAGCCGCAGCATGGAAAATATGCCAAGAGGCGGCCAGGCAAAAGACACTGCGTGCTGCAGTATTTGTCCTGCTGCCTCTCACATATTTGCCATGCTGTGGCCGGATCTCTGCCGGTCCCCATTATAGAAAAGGGCCGGACTTCCAGCAGCGCACAGTAGTTATGGATCCGGCAGAATGTTCCCCTGCCAGAACCATTAATGCCAGTGTGAAATAGGCCTTAGTGAGTTGTACAGTGTTTGTGACCCCCATGGCGGCACTGTTGTGTGACTGTCCTATCCCATTATAGGGCAGTCTCTCAGTCATTGGAAAGGTCAATATTTCTTACAACGGTTTTATTCAGTCATTGGGTAACTGATCCTTCTAGGCTAGGTCCACATCCGTGTTGCTGTTCAGTTTTTTTCTTCTGATATAAGTACAGAAAAATGTCAGCGGCAGATCCTGCACATGCTGGACACCAATGGCGCCCATCAGATCACACTGACTATAATGAGATCCAGCGGGTGTCCGATATGCGTTTTGCCATTCTCCTGGACAAAATACCTCTGTGTGCAGCATTTATTACTGACTTGGTTTACCATCCATTTTTTAATGGTCAGTAACCTTTAAACAAACATTGCTTATATTAAAAGCACAAGCAAATATATAAAAAACATTGAACTTTAAATGCTTCTTTCTCCATCTAGCCGCTCAGCTCCTCTACAACCTCCATAGTCTTCTAAAGACAGCTGTAATTTGATTCTCCGGCGAGTTTTGGTCTCTCAAGACACATTTAACAGAGTTCTGAGTGGACAGTATGACAAGTGGCATTTTTCTCTGATCAGGTACATTACAAAGTTTCTTCTAGTTGCCTGTACTATTGAGTTATGCAACATTTGTTGAAAGGTTAGTGACCATTTAAACTTTTGCAACATTATATGGAAACTGGGGCAACTGCTCTAGGTCCTCCATCACCTGACCCTGGCTAGTCACGGATTCACATTTAACGTTAAAGGGGTTTTATGATTGATGACCTGTCCTCAGGATGGGCCATCAATATCTGATCGGTCCGACACCCCACACTATTCTGATCAGCTGTTCTGCAGTAGCTCTGGCGCCAAAACTACGTAGCTCTGTCCATTTCTGTAATGTGTGTGTTGGAGCTACTGTAGAACAGCTGATCACTGGGGGTGCAGGGTGTCAGACCTCCGCCGATCAGATATTGACTGGTTAAAGTTTTGGCCATTAGTATTACCTCTGTCCTTTATTCAGCAGTTTAAGGCTGCTCATAGCTCACAGCTATATTTAATGATTCCCCCTAAACATGCTTACTCATTTTAGTGTTCACCAAAAGCGTAGCTAAGGGGTCCAGAGGTACCAGTTGCACCAGCACTCTGTTGTCTGAGGGACCTGAATGCCTCTCTGCCATATATGAACATACCAAAATAAAGGTAGATGGGGATCTCTTACTACATTTTTTATTACATTTTATATTTTCAGTTTTTTGAAGGACCTTGACAGTTTTTTTTGAGATTTGTGATTTTTTTTTTAAAGAAAAAAGTAACCAATTGCAGCTGTGCATCTCTATATATGCTTCTACACAAATTCCTATAGGCGTCTAATTGAAAAGGAGGACAAGAAGGAAGGGTTTACATGTAGTCGTTCATATATTATCACGTACTAGACATGGGGAATAATTTACATTTTAATATTTGATTGAAAGATGTTAAGTATATTGAGCATCTATGAACATAAGTAATATTATTGCTGCCTTATGTAAAAGGGCAAAAAAAGTAAATCATGAAAACATGGAAAAGAAAAAAAGAAATAAAGGTGCTTGTTTAACTTATATAAGGAAGCAACTGCAAATATCCCTGAGAGGAAACAAAATGTAAGAACTAAATTATGAACAGTGCATTTTCATGAATATTCGGAATTCACTCGGCCATTAGTTCTCATTTTTTGATAACCATTTTTAATTATTTTAACTATAAAAATGTCAAAAAACTTCCTTTATAGAAATCCCAATAATCACTGTGTCAGTGTTAAAAATCTAAATAACCCCCAGATGTTAAATCAGCCCACTATTAAAACTGAAGTTATTTCTAGATAATTTCACAATGTAAAAAAAAAAAAAATTAAAATAAAATAAAAAAAATCTGGAATTCATAAATAATTCCCCCAAAAAATCTAAATGTCCACCAGTACCCAGTATCACTGTATATCACTTGGTTGGTGTCTTCTCCTGTAGGGTTGTAGTGTATCCTGTATCCAGTTTACTTCACCAACACAAAATGTACCTTACAAATATATTCCATAAATCATCTGTATTTAGGTATCTACCATAAATTGTAAAGAATATAAATTTCTTCTTGAGTTAGGAAGCCTAAAAATATCCAAAATCTGACTCCCATAGGAGAGTGATATATGATAGTGTGTTAATCCTGGAGACTGTGGGCTGTTTCATGGCATCTGGGCGCCACTTTCTCCACTTTAAGGCTATGGTGACCATAGATACCCATTTGTTCAAATCCAAAGTGGTCCAGTCCAAGTGGTCACGAGATGTGGCTAAGGGACGGCAGTGAGTACCAGTAATAGATCTGCAAGGTTGGTTATGTCAATGATACTGCAAACTTCAACAATTCAAATGTTTTCAAAAATTTACTATGCACTTTTTGCCCAGGTCTCATATCTTCTTGGCGTAAAGAAAGAGGATTGTGGCATTGTACCATGTCTATAGACCGAATCTCTGCCTTGAGAAGCACCTGAGATTTGTAAGTATTGCTAGATTATCTTAACATTTCTGACCAATGGTTCTGTGATCACAAAAATAATTGCTTGATCGCAAAAAAAATAAAAAAAATGTTCATCATTTCGAAAAAATATAACAAGGAAGACTGATGATGGAACGGCGTAGTGTCAACGCTCTATGGCGGAAACATTTGAGGTGAAAGGCACGGAAGCTTTAAAACAAACTCATTTCTGAAGGTTGGGAATATCTATGTATATATTGCCTTGCTCCCATAAAACAGGAAGAGTACACCCTGAAAACACCACTACAAGTCCTCAGTACATGTCCCTGTAAATCTCTTGCAGTAATGGATGGAGCGACGCATCGGTTTCAGCCTTTTTAATGGTCTGGACTAGAAGGGCGTGCTCTGTCACAAGCTGCCTTAAGTCAGCCATTTTCTGTAAGAGCTTGGGGAAAAGGAAGCTGTCGTCCGGGTGGTTGGACTGCAGATGAAGCTTCAGAACGTGCACAATGTTTTCTTGCATTTTCTCTATACTTGGTACATTCACCAGTCCTGGACGGTCTGCAATAGGACAAAGACAGCTAGATTATTATAGAAAAGCACAGTCATGTATAACTCATGGTATAATATGGTCAGGGCATACTCTCTTTATTCATGGGTGAGCTTTGTCCCCCCTGCACTTTATGAAATGAAGAGACACCTTGATTAAATACAAAAATGTGCAAAATAGCTCTCCTCCAGAAGGAAGAAAACTCTCTCTCTACTGCCATCTACAGGCATTATGAAAGACCAACGCAACATGAGTGATGAGGGAGCTGATAGAGAATGGTCTGGACAGTGCTTGGGGTGGAGCATGATCAAATACATTAGTTCTATAGGACAGTATTATAGAAACACTAAACAAAAGAAAATGCACAAAGAAGTAAAAAAATAAAATAAAATTTCCCCTCTGTGTCCCAGGAGATCAGCCATGTCCTCCTCCTTCTCCTTACTGTCCTTCAGCTAGCTGTAAGACAAGTGGCTGGAGCAGGAGCCTGGCAAAGATGTAAGAAAGTATTGCAGACTGACACACAGTGAGGGCAGCTATATTCCTTGCTTACTTTAAAGAGGACCTTTCACCACTCCTGACATGCCTGTTTTAATATCTTCATACATTCCCCAATGTAATAACAATTCTGGAACATCTATTCTTATGGCTCTATGTTGTGCCATTCCTTTATTATTTGCACTAGAAGTTATGAATGAATTACTATTTGTCTTCAGTAAAGGAACAGAAGGGAGGTGACCAGTTGGGGGCGTGTACCTGCACAGTCTGAATCTATCCAATCAGTGCTGCCATGTTCAGCCTATGCAGGGTACACCCCCCCAACTGGTCACCTCCCCTCTGTTCCTTTACTGAAGACAAATAGCAATTCATTCATAACTTCTAGTAGAAATAATAAAGGAATGGCACAACATACAGACATAAGAATAGATGTTCCAGACTTGTTATTACATGGGGAATGCATGAAGCGATTAAAACAGGCCTGTCAGGAGTGGTGAAAGGTCCTCTTTAAGCTTTCACTTCTAGGTTTAGTGTTCCTTTAAGAGCAAGGGCTACCCATAAAACATGAACATGGTGCAACTGGAATAGGCCTTATTTTATTGTTGCATCCCTTTAACCCCTTCAGGACACAGGCATTTTTTACCTTCCTGAAACAGCCTAAGGGGTTGTTCACATATCAGTTATTTGATCAGTTATTTCCATCAGTTATTGTGAGCCAAAACCAGGAGTGGACACTACACAGAGATCAGATATAATGAAAAGATCTGAACCTGTTTGGTGTTTTTGACCCGCACCTGGTTTTAGCTCACAATAACTGATGGAAATAACTGATCAAATAACTGATATGTGAACAACCCCTAATTTTGCTAATCTGACATGTGTCACTTTATGTGGTAATAACTTTGGAACGCTTTTAGTTATCTACGAGATTTTGAGACCGTTTTCTCATGACACATTGTACTTCATGTTAGTGGTGAATTTTGTTCGGAATGTTTTACCTTTATTTATAACAAAATCCGAAATGTATGGAAAATTTGGAAAAATTAGTAATGTTCTAAATTTGAATTTTTCAGCTTTTATGACTAATAGTGATACCTATAATAGGTCATCAATATCTGATCAGTGGGGGTCTGACATCCGGCACTTCTACTGATCAGCTGTTTAAAGGATGGAGCTGTACTTGTAATTACACTATGCCATTGCTCCACAGGAGACGACGTACAGTGTAATGAACAGGAAGCAGCGCTCGCAAGTGTTGGACCCCCGCCGATCAGATACTGATGACCTATTCCGACAATAGATCATTAATTTTACAAACTTTGTCAACCCTTTAGATGTTCCACAACAATTGATGGAAAATGGAGGTGAAATTTCAAGATTTTTTTTTTTGCAGATTTTCCATATTAATCCCTTTTTCACCTAATATTCATTTTCAGAAGGAGTACAGGAGATAAATGTATTAATCATTTTTCCCCGAATATGGCAACATCCCATATATGGTTGTAAACTTTGTGCTGAGACCTGTAGAGCCTCTGGGATGAAATAATAAATGGACCCCCGAGAAGTGACCCTATAGCGGAATCTACACCCCTCAAGGTATTTATTAAGGGGTGGAGAGAGCATCTGGACACCACAGATATTTTTCAGAAATAAATGCTTGATAACAATGCCAACTGAAAATTTCAAGTTTTTAACCGATGTTTCAGTGCCCAATATGCTGTGCCCAGTTGGTGCCAACTGAGACTCACACCACCCTACTTGAATTGCTAGGCGAGTTCTACTGGGTACTAGAATGGTCATGACACCAGAATTTTGATTCAGTTTCAATACCAAGAAACAGTATTACGATACTTGATAACAATCGATAACTTGCAAAAAATAAAAATACACAAAAATACCCACACATTAACCTCATTTTGCCAGGCATGAGGTGGTTAATGTGTATTTTGTGTGTGTGTGTTTTTTTGCAATCCTTGATGGAGTCACTAATAATGTGAGGCACACGGAAGTCTAATTTGATAAAACCATGTGCCTCACGTTAATTGCAACCCCTTCAACTACAATAAGGTTAATGTGAAGTAAATGATGGGGTTACTTACTGTTAATGTGAGGCACGTGGTTTTATCAATATGTACCTCTCATTAATAGTAAATACCCTAATTAAGTACCTCACATTAACCCCATGTTGTCCATTATATGAGAAGGTACATGATGGAGTTACTATTAATGTGAGGCACATCGCATTAATTTGGACCTCCAGGTACCTCACATTAATAGTAAATAACCCAATCAAGTACTTCACAATAACCCCATGTCACCCATTATGTGAGGAGGTATATGTTAGAATTACTTACTATTAATGTGAGGCACAAGGTTTTAACAGTTTTGACCTCCACGTGCCTCACATTAATAGTAAATGACCCGATAATGTACCTCTTATTAACTCAGTGTTGTCCATTGTGTGACGGGTTACATCATGGGGTAACTATTAATGTGAGGCACATGGCATTATTAATTTGGACCTCCATGTGCCTTGCATTAATAGTAAGAGACACCGTCATTAACCCCATGTTGCCCATTATGAGTAGGTACATGATGGGATTACTTACTATTAACCCCTTCACGCCCAGCGCTGGGCGGGAACTTTAAAGATAGCACCCGCTCCTAAGCAGAGTGGGCACCATAGCCGCGGGTGGCCTGCTGATTCCTACAGCAGCCACCCGCGGCTGATGTCCACAACTGGCAGTAATACCGATCGTGGTCATTTAACCCCTCGAATGCCGTGGGCTTCCGGTGTTGCTCTGGCTCCCCCGTGTAGCGATCGGAGGAGCCGGAGCGTGTATGCAGTATCCCCTGCCTTTGTGAATGGCAGGAGGCTGCTGCATAGTCTTTCCTATGGAGCCCTTGTGTGTAATAGGGCTCCATAGGAAACTAGTAAAATCACCATAGACTCCAATGCAAGTGCATTGGAGTCTATGATATCAGCAATCGGATGATTGCTTGTTATAGTTCCCTATGGGAACTATAAAAAAGTGTAAAATAATTAACGTAAATAAAAAGCATAAAAATTCAAATCACCCCCCTTTCCCCAAAATAAAAGTACTAAAAAAAGAAAAAAAATACACATCATGGGTATCGCCAAAAACGCCCATACTATAAAAATATAAAAATTTCTTTCCCATACGGAAAACAGCGAAACGGAAAAAAACGTCAAAATGGCCGATTCTGCGTTTTTGGTCGCTTGTCTAAAAAAAAATGATCAAAAAGTCATACACACACCAGAATGGTATCAATGAAAAGTTCCGATCGCCCCGCAAAAAATGAGCCCCCATACAGCTCCGTACACATAAATACCAAAAAGTTATAGGGGTTAAAATATGGCGACGAAAAAAAAAATCCAACTTTATTATTTTATCACTATCGAAACGCAAGAAAAACTATACATATTAGGTATCGCCAGATTCGTACTGACCTGTAGAATGAAAGTAACTGGTCAGTTTTATTGCACATCGAACGTCGTAAATAAAAAACCCGTAAAACAGTTTCAGAATTGCTTTTTTTTGCAATTTCACCCAATTTAGAATTTGTTCCCTGCTTCCCACTACATCATATGCAATATTAAATGGTGGCGTTGGAAAGTACGACTTGTCCGGCAAAAAATAAGCCCTCATACAGTTATGTGAACAGAAAAATAAAAAAGTTATGGCTCTGTGAAGGCAGGGAGCGCAAAACGAAAACGCAAAAACAAAAAAACCTTTGGGGGTGAAAGGGTTAATGTGAGGCACATGGTTTTATCAGTTTGGACCTCCATGTGCCTTCACGTTAACGTCATGTTGACCATTATGGGAGGTAAATGATGGGGTTATTATTAATGTGAGGCACATCGTTTTATTCATTTTGAACCTCCATGTGCCTTGTATTAGTAGTAAGTGACACCATCATTAACCCCACGTTGCCCATTATATGAGGTACATGATGTGGTCACTAGTACAGGCATTCAGCATGAAGCACATACCTGTAAAACAGCAGGAAACGTCTCCTGCAGCAAAATCGTTCTGGATGTTGAAGGATAAAGGAGTTCTCTCTCCTTTTCCACTGTGCGGCCACTTATGAGAGCATGGCGTGAGCTGCACTTTGCCTTACATGTGCTGCATGTGTTGGGAACTCACTTCATGCTGCACCATACATGTACAGCAGATGTCAGGAAGGGGTTAAAGGGATATAAATCGGCTTAGAAGAGAGTTCAGCGGAGGTCAGGGGGGTGCTGAATAACATTCTGTTTGGATGGCCAGTCTGGTAGACTTACCAGAAAAATGTATGTATGTATATTTGGCCAAAATACATTTAATAAGAAGAATGGCTCCCATGTCCATAGCCTTTAAAGGGGTTCTCTGGGAATTATTTAAAATTGCCAACAGGAACCTGTCCTGGAATGTGAGTAGGATTGGTTGTCTCCATTTGCAGAGCCGTCTAGGGGGTTGAGGTTACAGGGCCTCACTACACACTACGCTCTGGCACTTGTACATACTACATATTTATAAGCTTTCCTGTCAGGCTGCTCAGCCATGATGGCATCTCATAGGCAGGGTCACATCATTACCATCTATTGTAGAGCAGTACAGTGTGTAGTGAGGAAGCTCCGCAAGTAATAGCAACCAGTCCTCCTCACTTACTGGGACTGGTTCCTGGCGACCATTTTAAATAATTCCTGGAGAACTCCTTTAAACATGGCCATCTCGTTTACTAAATGACACCCAAATTATTCTTCAAATAAAGTTGGGCTGGATAGGGAAGTGTATGAAAGAACTCCTACCTCCACAGCAAATGAGGGCAGCAACAAAGAGAGATATATCACTATCATCCAATTCCAAAGCGTTGAACTTCATGGCAAATTCAAATTTCGGTTCCATCATGTCACCTATAGGCTTCCTTAGGCTCTTCAAGAACTCCCTGGTGATGAAACCATTCCCATAGGCCACCAACATCCCATCTTTGTTCATTACAGAAGCCAGCATGGCAAACAGGGCTTCATAGACTCCGTATTTTAGCAGGGTCACTTGATCATTCAGGTCCAGTTCGATAAATCCAGGAATGGATTTGGCAAATTCCGTAAGTTCAGTTACAGCTTCCACTGACGTGTACTGGCAACAATGGAAGATGCGTACCTCGGCCTCCTTGTTCTGTATACCGTTGGCCACAAGCTTGGCTACTAATGTCTTTTCTGCCATGCACAATGTCTCCATGTCGTGTATTACAAAAGGCTGTAGCAGGAAAATAAGAAGTGACAGATGACAAAGTGACATTCACATCTTAAAGTCTTAATTCTATCCAGTCTCTGCATCCGACCGAGAAATAAAACATACCCAAACCAAGAAAATAACAACCATGGATCATCTTTTCTTTGAACTGTTATTCCTCCAGGAAATGTAGGAATAGACGGACAATTGAGCATCACCGTGTCCCTTTTCTGCGTGCCCACAGAGTCTGACTCCGCCTAGTTAGTGCTGACAGTATCCGGCTACTTTCATATCCTCATTGTTAACTCCGGTTTTGAGATCCGGCACCGGATCCGTGCCATCTAGTACATCTGGATGCATCAGTTTCAGCCGGATCCGGTTGTATTAAATCTAAACTGGACCCGATATGAAAATCATTGTTAGTCATTGTTTTTAAACAAAAACATTGATTTTCATGGCGGATCCACTTTTGAAAACTGGACTGAAAACCGCAGCTTGCATGTTTTTTTTTCCGGCAACAAAACAGAAGGGATGCGTACTTAGGCACCTTGATCAGTTTTGTCCCCACTGACAATGAATTGACAAAACTGAACCGTTTCATTTCGGTTTTGAGATTTTCTGCCCGATCTCAAAACCGGAATTGAAAACGCAGATATGAAAGTAGCATCACAGTGTAAGGGCACGCAGCTATTGAGGGGGGGGAATGGTAACACCCGGTTACAAAGAAATGAAGAGATATGTCAGTGTTGTTATTTGATGGGAGAACAGACATGTCAGGAGAAGTGACAGGTCCATTCGGGATGGTGGTCAGGTGCTCTACAATGTACTGGAACATTGAGTATTAGGAGTGCTGGCAAATCTGGGAAGTAAGAAGGTAGAATGGAGAAGTATGAGGTGGTCTGCAGTTACCATCTGCTAGGTGGACTGGGTCTTGCTAAGGCCTCCTCATAGCATTTATGTGGTAAAATCTGTCTAGTAGTTTGTGGAGGGGCCATGCTTAGAAACAATCATGATCCTATGAAAGAGCCATGATCATACAGAAGGGTCATCCTCATTTGCATTACTATCATCTTTATCAGGCTGTTGCAAATTATTTGGATTTTTTTGGTTTCTTTGACCCCAGAGGTCTTGTATGGAACGAGGCTGTGCAGAATCACCAGAGGTACTCTCGCAGGGACTGTTGGTGGTACTCGCACTCTGTACACTTGGACTTTGTATATTGACAGTGTATTGAGCAACCAGACACTGGACGGAGAGTTGTCACGCCAGAACTGTCATCATCACTGTCAGAATGACTAATGCAGAGGTTCACACAGTTCACTGCTGCAAAGTCATTCACTCCAAAGGTTACTCTTAACCAGGAGAAGGACAACATACCCTTAAAGGGGTTCTCCAGGCTTTTACTATTGATGATCTATCCTCAGAATAGGTCATCAATATCAGATTGGCAGGGTCCGACACCCGGCACCCCCACCGATCAGCTGTATGAAGGGAAGGCGTGCCATCTCCATTCTCTACTGCTGCTATGTCTATGGTGAGCAGGAAGAGACATGGGAGAAAGCATGCGCGCCCTGTGCACTCCTTCCATTCAAACAGCTGGGGTGCTGGGTGTCGAAACCCCGTTCATCTGATAGGTCATCAATATTAAAAGCCCGTTGAACCCCTTCAAGGGGCTCCATTCAAACATGGGTCCTGGCAGGAAGTGATGGCAAACCCCTGCAGTATTCCATTGCTTTCCATGTTGGGAACACTCCTCTAAATATGAGATAACGGGAATGAAATGTATATGCTTTCTACTAGCGCCACACCTATCCATGAGTTGTGTCCGGACTGCAGCTCAGTTCCTTTGAAGTCAATGAAGCTGATCTGCAATACTACAAATAAACCATGGACAGGTGTGGTGCTGTTTTTGAAAAAAACAAGCCAGGTTTTTCCAATTCTGGACAGCCCTTGAGGTCAAAACACACTTTGAAAGAGAGAAATTCCTCATTCACCCCAAAATTCAGTCCTTGAAGGAAACGTACGGAGTTGCTGCCTTTCCCGGTGAGGATGGATCTAGCTTTTACTTTGTTCATATTGAAGTTTTTCTGGTAGGCCTCGTAGATCACTTTAGCCAGAGACAGAAGGTCGGCCATTTGTGAGTCCTTCATGTCTTGTTCACACGTGAGGATTTCAGCGGTGAGCTTCGCTTTCTCAGAACGGGGCATTCTCCCAAAACGAATTGCTGCAGAAGCAACAGAAGATACGTGAACAACATTAAATACACTAAACATAAAAATGCATAGAAAATACCCCAGCACTTCCTCCCTCCACAAGACCCTGTCCTTTCTCATATTAATAGTTGACACTGAGAAATACACAAAGAAATCTTATCTATGTGTAGCAGAATCTCAGCTGTGTGCCTCCTTCTCAGTATCCTGTGTCTGTGTGTAGGACAACTGGCTGCAGCAGGAGCCTCCCCCCCTCTGCCCTGTCTGCAGTAGGTCACACAGATTGTTAAAGGCTATATACCTTCAGGGGCAATTTTTTTAATGATTGCATGTTACTTATTTTTGGCTAAAAATCATTTTTTTCAATTGGCCTTTATTAAAAATATTGAGCTGTTCTGTCACAAAGGGTTAACTGTTTTTCTAGCTGTGTGACTGATACTTTCACTTTGTGCCAGTCGTCTAATGAACCTTATCTCTAAACTACTGAGAGGTCATAAAGACTTATTTAAGCCACATTCTTATCTGTAAGATAAGAACTGAGCTGTAATGAGTGTTTATAACATCAGAGAGCAGAGATAAGGAGTCCGTCTGTTCTTGGTCTGACGGAAAAGACAGAAAATACAAAGGGTGTTACTAGAGCATGTCAGCTCTGTACAGAAAAAATGACTTGATATTTTTAATAAAGACCAATTTAATAAAAATTTAGCTTAAAATGAGTACAAAGCAATAATTTTAAAAAATGCCCCCGAAGGTGGACATAGCCTTTAAGCCCCACCCCTTGGTTTAATCCTGCTCTTCAGTCTGTCAAAAATAAAACCATTCAGTAGGAGACTGATTCCTGTCATCTCTGCAGGATTTCTATAGACTGAATAAACAAGAATATGTAATTTTCTTTTATCATCAATGTTTCTTTAAAGGCTTTCCCCAGAAGGTCACTTACCATTATGAGACATTCCAACACTAAGGCACTTTTCGAACCGGCAATATTGGCACTTGTTCCGGTTCTTCTTCTGGATTTTACAAACCCGTTCACATCTGTCATACACCAGCTTCAGGCGAATTGTTCTTCTGAAAAAGCCCTAGTAATATAATAAATGACATTAATAATCATAATAACACCATACACAGAAGCTAATGTCACTATATATTAGCAGGCCAAGCTTTTTCTTAAAGGGGCTGTCCCATTATAACATATCCCCTATCCACAAAATATTCCCGATATCAGGGTGCCCTGATACTTTCACCTCTCACAATCAGCTGTAAACTGTGGAGGAACTTCGCACCACGCATTCAATTCTCCTGCAGCGCCACCACAGGAAAAAAAAGCATTACAGTGGCGCCTCTTCAAAATTATAGTTCTTATATGTAAGATCCTCCAAAAAACTCTGCAGCTGCAGTTCTGTGTACCACAACACACTTGTGTGAATGCACCCTTATAAATATGTCATTTCTGTGTCGCACATCATGCTCATGGACCTACAAAGCCTCCAAAAATAGTGGAGAAGAGTGTAGTATTGGACGAGACACAATTGTATTGTATTTACGCACCGTCTTTTTCATTTTCTATCTGGATGAGGGTGGGCAGTGCCACTCTTGATTATGGGCAGTGACTATACTTTACGTCTTAATCATTTGCTTGAATTTAATGTTTTTAGTTAGGGCCCATTCACACAGCCCCATTCACTTCTATCAGAGCGGGCAGCCGCGGCTCCGCAAGAAATTATAGAACATGTCCTATTCTTGTCCGCTAATAGGCATTGTGAACGGGGCGGCCAGCCGTGTGTTCCGTAAATTTTTGCGGATCTGCAATACTACGGCCGTCTGAACGGCCCCTTATTGTATTTCTCATACACATCTTTTCTTAGAACTCTTAGTTGTACTGTTCCTTTGTTATTCCTGTTAGAAATATATGACTAAATTGACACCTGGGTGTTACCAGTTAGGGGCGCCCCTCTATAGAATTTTACAATTCTTTACACTGCTCAATTAACGCTGTGACAGATTTTGTAGGGACACACCCCTTTAACAAAGGCAATGTTAACACACATAGATCAATTTATTTATACATTTCAAGGAGGAATAAGAGAGGAACAAGACTACTCAGAGTCCTCCTTCATAGCTGCATGACCAGACATAACCCATGCACAAGAGGGGCACTGTTTTTCATTAATGAGGTTATCTGATACAGCGCCTTTAATTAATGAATACTGTATAAAGGTGCTCACCTTGCAGCCTTCACACGCGTGAACGCCATAATGGAATCCTGATGCCTTGTCCCCACACACCCGGCACTCGAGGGTCAGCTGTTTGCTGGACTGATCTTCTGTGCCACTAGCTGGAGCGGGAAAGGTGATGGAGGACGGACTGGATGCTGGTGACAGGGTGTCTACGACAGGAAGTAAAAATGACAAGTCAGAGAACAGGGAGGACGAGGGTGTGACTCAACTGCTGCAACCTTCACTATATGCTGAAAATATGGAGACTATGGGCAATGCATTCTCTGATCTTTATAGATGACATTTACCTCGCACCCAGACAAACAAATAACCATTAACGACACACTTTCCAAAATCTTTCCCAAGGCTTGGTTCACATACATACTAAGGTAATGTGGTAGTCTGTTTCCGGCAGTTACTGTATACAGCATAGCCCGATACCGATGTGCTATAGACTATGATGGGATCTAACGGCTTTCCAGCATAATTGTTGTCTTCAGGCTGGACAACTACAGCTTCCGTTATAGTCAATGGTAATCCGGCGGTGCCTGTCGGTATCTGGCTATGCTGGATATGGTAACTCCTGCCGGAACAGATTGCCTTAGTGCATATATGAATCTGTAGGGGAGGTTTGAATGGGAGATAAAATGAATGCCTCCAGGAAAATGTTTTTTTATTTTGTCTTTCTGAGGCTTTGTTTTATCTTTTGCCTTGAAAGTTGAGTGACCTCTAATGAAGTCACAGTTACAGGTCCCTCTAAGGGCTCATTCACACAATGGAGGGGCACCTGCCGTGTGAATTCCATATTGTTTTTTAAATCAGATAATTTTTATTATGGTTTTTGCACACCAAAAACATAACAAATAAAACCCTATACAACCCCTCCCCCTTAATCCCCCTACCCCACAACTCCCTCCACCCTCCCAGCACCCCTCCCCCCTTCCCACAGAGCATCATATAAGTTCAGTCCATTCCAAATGGAAAAGTCAAAGTCCTAAAGGCGTCCAGCTTCCCCACCGGTCCATGGAGGGGGTATGTTTATTGACTTCATAAAGCATATTTCTGCACATTTCCCCACAGTAAACTTTTGAACATGTTAATAACCGCTCAATATATTATTACAGTATAATAAAACCATACATGAGAACATTTGAAGTGTGTAGCCACTCATTACCGATGCTCATCCCTACAACGCCATCCCTTCTCATTCACCACGCCATCCAAACCTCCACGTCCCATATGAAGTAGGGTCATGAAATTGGATTTTTAATCATCCAACTGTTCCAAATACTCTCAAATCTTTTTACAGTCCCACGTTTTTGGTAAAAATACCGTTCCAGTTGGATCAACTTCCTGACTCTTGCCTTAAATTCTTGCACCGTGGGGGGGGGGATCAGGAGTTATCCAGTGATATGCTATAAGCTTACGGGCTTGATATAGGAGTCTCATAATTGCTATTTGGTGTCCCTTTGCTATAGGGAGGGAGTTAACACAGCCCAGCACACATAGAGAGATAGTAGGTTCCATGTTGGTTTGAAAGGCCTCCTTGATTAGGGACACTACATCCACCCAATACCGTCTAAGTCTGGGACAGTTCCACATCAAGTGTATAAGTCCCGCTAGAGGATCACGACACCTAGGACACTTGTCATCTGTTCTGTACCCAATTTTCTTAAGAAATGTTGGGGTCCTATATGCTCTATGTATTAGAAGGACACTTTTTGAGCTTCACTAACAGCTATCTCCGTGAAATTAGCTAGGGCTTCCGACCATTGTTCTTCCGTAAGATCTGTAATATCCACTCTCCATTTTTCTAACAACTGGAAGGGGTTTTTTTCTGTTGTTTATCCAGTAGGAACAGGTAATGTATAGAAATAATCCCACTAGTGCCTCCATGTGTTCTAGTCAGTTCTACAATAGAGTTGGAAGCAGCCAATTCCACTTTACATATTTTTCCTGAGTTTGGATGGCGTGGCGTAGTTGCAAGTACTGGTAGAACGACTGAGAGGGTAAGCGAAATTCCTCTTGCAATTGGGAGAAGGTCTTCATAACTCCTTCTAGAAATAATTGTCTCATATATTTAATTCCCTTCTCCGCCCAGACTGGATATTCCATAATCTTTTGTATTTCTGAGTATAAATAGTTTGGCCAAATACGAGTATAGTCAGAGTAGCCTGTAACTCCTGCAATTTGTTTCACTTTCCACCACACCTTATGAATATTCTGTAAAAGTGGAATATCCGTTCTACGAGTCATGAAGACCCCACTCTCCAATGATTCAAGTAAAGAATCCGAGGTAAGTAAATGTCTGACAATTCTCCCTGATGTATTTAGTTGGGTGTTATCCCCCCATCCCCTAATATGTTGCAATTGAGATGCCATGTAGTAAAGCCACGGGTTAGGAACTGCCAACCCGGCATCCGTTTTTGGTCTTTGTAGCACTTCCAGTTTAATACACGGGACCCCCTTTTTCCAGATTAAGTCTCGAAAAATGGTGTCAACCTGATGGAAAACCCGCAAAGGTATCCACCCTGGAGCGTTGTGGAGCACGTACAGAAGCTGAGACATAAGGACCATCTTAATAAGATTGACTCGCCCAATCATCGTCAATGGCAGGCGAACCCAAATTTGCACTTTCTGCTGAAAGGTTTTAATCAGGGGCTGTAAATTTAGCCGTTCAAAGTCTGCAGTTTTTGGAGTAACCAATATCCCCAAATATTTTATTTCTTGCACAACCTGAAGACCATGGGTGAGTATAGGGTTATCAGCACAATCTCCCTCTCCTCGATGAAGAGGCATAAGAGCCGATTTGGCCCAGTTAATACGCAACCCTGAGAGGTTACCAAAATAATCAATGACTTCCATAGCTTGTGGAAACGTCTGTTGCCAATTCGACAAGAAGAGCAACATGTCATCGGCATAGAGTGCCAATTTCTCATGTTCAGCTCCATATGTGAAGCCTTGTATCGCTGGGTCAGATCTAATAGCAGATGCCAGGGGTTCAATCGCGATAGCGAAGAGCAGAGGTGAGAGAGGGCACCCCTGTCTGGTGCCCCTGTACAAAGGGAACATCTCAGACAGGGACCAGTTTACCCGTACACTGGCTCTCGGAGATGAGTATAACAACTGAACCCAGGAAATTAAATTATCACCAAATCCAAACCGTCTCAAAACTGCCCACAAATAATTCCATTCCACACTGTCGAATGCTTTGGCCGCGTCTAGTGACGCAACCGCCGCATCCGACAGGACTAGCAGACATGCTTGTATGTTAAGGAACAATCTGCGTATGTTAACGGCAGTTGACATGTTTGGCATAAAGCCCGCCTGATCAGGGTGGATAATGGAACTGATAACCCCATTTAGCCTGTTGGCCAAGACTTTGGCAAGTAGCTTTATGTCCACTGAGAGTAAGGATATGGGCCTGTAGGATTCGGCTAGTAAGGGATCTTTATGTGGTTTGAGCAGAACTGTAATAATAGCCTTATTCATGGAGTCTGGGAGCGTCCCCCTCTCCCTAGCCTCCGTAAAGACTTCTAGGAGTGTGGGCAGTAAGACATCCTTATATGTCTTAAATATTTCCGATGGAAGGCCATCTACACCAGGCGCTTTGTTGTTAGACATGGTTTTAAGGGCTTCTTCCATTTCTAGGAGAGTAAGTGGGGCTTCTAACAGTGCTTTCTGATCAGCATTTAAGGTGGGGAGAGGTAAAGGTGATAAAAAAGAGTTAAGTTCCTCAACGGTCGGATCTGTCTTGGAGGAATACAAAGCCCCATAAAAAGAGTGGAATATGTTTAAAACACTTTCCGGTTGAAAACAAATTTCTCCTGTATGTGATTGAAGAGCCGCTATGTATGTCGTGTCCCTATGTGGTCTAGCCAGCTGTGCCAATAGTCTACCTGCCCTTTCACCTTCCTCATAAAATCTTTGCTTCTGAGAGAAGCGCTTATTCTCTGCTATCGTCAGCAATCTGTCATCATATTGCGCCTGAGCACCTCTCCACTGTGCCGCCCTGTCTTCAGTTGGTTCTACTTGGTACCTCTTTTCAGCTGTAATAAGGCTAACTTCTAATTCCTTGGTTCTAGCCTTCGTTTTATTCTTGACCCTATTGACCTCTGCTATCAAGAGTCCCCTAAGGTAGGCCTTTAAAGTTTCCCAGAGCACCCATTTGGAAGTAGTCCCAGAATTGTGTTTCAGAAAATCTATCAAATAATATCTAATACCTTCCACATTGTCAGTTACCAGCAGCCAAAAAGGATTAAACCGCCAGACTGAGGTAGCCCCATTCCTGGCCTGTATTAAACTAGCGGTCAGAACTACCTGTGAGTGGTCCGAGAGGCGTCTTGGCAAGTATTCTATATTTTGTATTAAATGACCCATAATAGCATTGCCTATAAATAGATCTATTCTGGACAGTGACCTATAAGTGCTCGAACAACAGGAATACTGTTTGTCGTGTGGGTTCCGGAACCTCCAGAAGTCTAGTAAAGACATCTCCGCCAACCATCTTCCAAATGGCGTCAAGCCAGTGGCCTGCACAATTTGTGTTGGCTGGAATCTATCCATAACCAGATCTGGTACTGCATTGAAATCTCCCATTAGTAGCACTGGTGCTTCAGGTTGTGCATTAACAAACTGTATTACTTTTTTGAGTACGCCCGTGGAGTACGGCGGTGGTATATATACCCCTATTATAATACATAGAATATTAAATAATAAGCCATACAGACACACATAACACCCCTCCGGATCAATTTCTGTTCGCGTACAGGAGAACGCTATCGATCTATGTATAAGAATACTGACACCTTTTGCATATGTCGAAACTATGGAGTGATAGCTATGACCCAGCCATGGCTTGGACAGAATGCCCACCTGGTCTCTCCTCAAATGCGTCTCCTGTAAACAGTAGATTGCTGGGTGATGCTGTCTAAGACATTCCCATACTGCAAACCGTTTAGTAGGGTCTTTCAGGCCCCGTACATTCCAGCTAACAAATACTACTTTGTCAGCCATTTAACCATAAGCCTTATATACTAACGTGCTCCAACAACCCCCCAGGGCGGAATTGTGGGACTGCCCATAATGCTTCAGGACATCCCCATATATACCAAAGGTCAGACGCTGCAGAGAAATACATATATAATGCTCTGTAACCCACCCCATACAAAATGACATTTCCAAGCAAAAAAAAAACAAAAAAAAAAAAAAACACAAATCCCTCCCCCCACTGTCCTTAATAACAAAAGGTATACTACCTAACAAGTGCCCACTTAATACGTCGGAGAGCCTTTCCAAAGCCTGTGGGATAGATATACACCTGTCAGACAATAACCCTACCCCAACGGGGGCCACAAGAGTGTATAAAATAACTGTTATGATCAATAATACCACTCCAAGAGAGGAGAGTTGTCTAATAAAGTGCAATACAACAATCATAATGGAGCCCTCCAGCACCCTCCACCATAAGGGTGGGACATCTTTCTGTTACACAGAGAAAGCATCTGAGGATACTGTGCAGAGAGGTCTAGAGTGCCCCACATGAGAGTAGAACCTGAACACGTATACACATAATTAACTGGAGTACGAGCCATGAATGTGCGCCGCAATAGCGACCACGCAGTATCGCCATATTGCGAAAGACGATAGTGTTCTCCGACATGTCAACCTGCGCCATTATCAGCTGCCGTTCTTAGTTGATTCTCATGGGGATCCAGCCATCTCATAGCTTCCTTCGGATCTTCGAAGAAGTGTGTAGAAGCCAGGGCAACCATATGCAGCCTCGCTGGGTACAGTAGGCAATCTGTAAATTCCGTAAACGCTTTTTAATATCCAGGAACCTCACTCTTTTCTTTTGAACTTCCAAGGAATAGTCTGGAAACAGAGACACTTTCTGACCATTAAAAGATAAGTCCATCCTTTCTCGAGCTAAACGCAGAATTATATCTCTGTCCCGGTAATGGAGTATTTTCATGAGCACTGGGCGCGGGGGGCTTCCAGGAGGTAAGGGCCTGGTCGGGACTCTATGAGCCCTCTCTACTGCGAACAATGGAGTTAGAGAATCTGTCCCAAAAGTGTCTCTGAGCCAGGTTTCAAAAAACTCAGTAGGATTATTCCCTTCCACCTTCTCTGGGAATCCAACCACACGGACATTATTCCTGCGCAGACGATTTTCCAAGTAGTCCTGTTTAGCCGCGATAATGTCTAGCCTCCTATGATGATCACCTACATCTCTTTGTAATGGTGGAAGTACATCCTCAACATCCCCCACTCTGTCTTCAAGTGCAGTGGTGCGCTCCGCCAGTTTTTTTAAATCATGTCGGACTATAGATATGTCCTCTTTAATGCCTCCAACCTGCATATTAAGAGCAGTAAGAGAGCGACCACATTTTGTAATGGCTTTCATGACATCTTTCAGAGTGGGCTCTTCAGTGTCAGATTCATGCTCCGAAGTGCCCCTTCTAGGCCGCTGTTCAAAACATGGCGCCCGTTTTTCCCGCCCCGCGCCCGCATCTTCTGACCAGTCAAGGTCCGATTCACTCTCACCTTCTGTACGTGAGTGAGCCGGTTTACGTGCCTCCTCATCCTCTGGAACTAGTTCAGAGCAGGCATATTTACCCAGCCGCACCGCTGCAGCTTGTTGAATAGCGGAAGCGCAGCCGGGTTTACTCGGCGTGGCCGACCCGGCGCCATCTTGGAAGTCCTTTTCAGTGCCTCTCAACTCCTTTCTTCTAGTCATGGCAGCCGATTCCGGGACTCCCAGCACTCGTGAGAGGTACTTGAACACCAGCAGGTACGTTAGAGCCAGAAATGGTGCCTGTGTATATCGCTTTGCAGGATAATTAGCTCAGGTGCTGGAGGAGCTCACTCGCCGTGCGTCTTCTCACATGCTGCGCTAGCTCCGCCCCCTGAATTCCATATTGTGGTGCGGTCCCATTGATTTGAATGGGTCCATGATTCACAAGAAAGGACATGTCCTATCTGTGCTCCGTAGTGCTCCGTAGTGGTTCAGTGGCCGCCTGATCTGTGTCTCCGCTCCGCAAAATATAAGACACATGCTATCTTTGGCCATATCTTGCGGATGGCGGACCAATTCAAGTCAATGGGTCTGCATCCGCAGCACAGCGCACACACAGCCAGTGCCGATATATAGCACACCCGCTGTTTGTGGTCCACAATACAGGGACAGAGCTCTTACGGTCGTGTAAATAGGCCCTAATCCTGGGAATCATTTCAAGCCAAAGAAAGGTGGGGTGACAACACTGGGAACGTTACTGAGCTATTTCTACCCAAAAACATACAGTACTTTACACCCAGACTCTTTGACCCTCTGGTGGTATTGTAATGGCTGGTGACGCTTGTATGCAGCTTGTTCAGAGGTTGTAGATTTGTCTGCGGAGTTCATTCTTGGGGTCAGAATTCTCCACATAAGGTCTGGGAATTTCACACAGAGATAAAAGACTAAAAACAATATGCCCCCATTTCCTGCCAAGCCTTTCAGTTGCCTCTGAAGTTCCTGACACGTCATTACAACGTCTTATAGAAAATAACAATCCTCAGAAATAGCAACAGAAGGAAAAAAGTTAACAGTGGCCGTGCTGCATCCTCAGTAACCCCACAGAGCCTCCAGCTGGTGCTCCTTCCAAAATCTTAAAGGACCTCTGTCAGCAGATTTGTACCTATGACACTGACTGACCTGTTACATGTGCGCTTGGCAGCTGAAGACATCTGTGTTGGTCCCATGTTCATATATGCTCACATTGCTGAAAAAATGATGTTTTAATATATGTAAATGAGCCTTTAGGAGCAACGGGGGTGTTACCATTACACCTAGAGGCTCTGCTCTCTATGCAATTTCCGCGCCCTCTCCACTTTGATTGACATGATATCATCACATCTGGTCCTGTCAAAGTGGAGAGGGCGCGGCAGTTGCAGAGAGAGCTGAGCTTTTAAGTGTAACAGCAACGCCCATGTTGCTCCTAGAGGCTCATTTGCATATATTAAAACATATATTAAAACATCATTTTTCTCAGCAATGCAGACACATATGAACATGGGACCAACATAGATGTCTTCAGCTGCTGAGTGCACATGTAACAGGTCAGCCAGTTTCATAGGTTCAAATCTGCTGACAAGTGCCGCTTAAACCTGGTGTTTCAACCATCTAGAACACTACTGTAGCAAATGAAGATCATTTCCTAAACGATATGGCACCCAGTAAGCACATGCCCGGTGTTCCCATTGATCACATGATTGTCCACAGTCCACTTTCTAACCTGTTATATCTGT
Organism: Rhinella marina; assembly: GCA_900303285.1. Lineage (NCBI taxonomy): Eukaryota > Metazoa > Chordata > Amphibia > Anura > Bufonidae > Rhinella > Rhinella marina. Next base: position 32,493 of record ONZH01008720.1, read on the forward strand.
GCTGATGGATCCATTTGAGCCAGGACTGTTCCCCAGATATGTGTACTCGGCTGTGCTGAACGAGGTGGACCCATTTTCTTCGATGCTCTGGGAGATGTCCTGGATATCCCCAATGTCCGTGAGGAATTCCCCGGACAATGGGCTCCCTAGGTCATCGTCCTCCAAGGGAGTTACCGAGCAGAAATCTCCATCGGTGTCTACCATGATGGCGGACATTGCAGATTGTGTCTGTGATCATTACACTGCAATTAAAGAGAGGTAGCAGGACAGTAAGTAACAATAAGGTTGGGTACGGTCTCATGCACATGTAGATATATATATACATACACACACACACACACATATATACCACTCGTACTGTATACACATAGACGGCAGACACTGGGGCAAGCATACCCCAGCCACCTCACAGATCTACACCTGACAGAACACAGCCATGACAGTAATTCATAAGTCAAAAGGCTTAAAGGGGTTGTCCTAGATTAGAAAAACATGGCTGCTTTCTTCCAGAGACTCCTCCATATCTGTCTACAGGTTGTATCTGGTATTGCAGCTCACTTCCGTCAAATAACCTGTCATGGCGCACAACCCGTGGAAAAGCATGGCGCTGTTTTTAGAGCAAGGCAGCCATGTTTTTCTAATCCCGGACAATCCCTTTAAAATGGTAAAACTCTGTATACAACATAGACCAAACAGAGAATTCAGTACGCCGTGCTCTCCCTCGCTAAGGTGCTGTTTATTCTGCATGAGATGTTCATATGATGACGCTCCAGTATATTCTGTTCCTGCAGGTACATGCCCAGAACCTGAAAATACTACTCCCACCATTGTTTCAGCGACTGGTGCCACGAGCTGTCATATGAGAGCGCACATACCCGTACTGTAGCTGTGTAAACTGCGAGGACATGAGATAGCAGCTCTGTCTCAAGGTCACTCGCTCCAAGTAACATGACACGGTCATTCCTGCCTAGTGTTCCACATGTGTCCTGAGAGGCAGAATGTAATCTAATGTCTGTGGGGGCACGGCCCTCCATCAGAGGAACTACGGACTGGACTGCAGGGTTTCACTTCTCACATCTTACTGCTTGCTAGAGAGATAGGCGGTTTCACATTTGTATGGCAGCTGCTTATCTCTGCTGCAAGCATTGTTGGTGTCCTTTAGGCATCATGCACATGACCATATTTATTTTGCGGTCTACAAATTGCAGGATCTGCAATTAAATCCGTAAATTACGGATATTGTGCGTATTGCATCTGCACTTTTTGCGGACCGACTGATTCAGTGGTCTGCATTTTGCAGCCAAGTATGGGACATGTTCTATCTTTTTGTAGAACGGATACAGTACATGGATGCAGAAAGCACATGGATCATCCATGTGCTTTCCGCATGTGTATGTCCGTTCCGCAAAAAAAAGACTATTGGGGTCATTTATCAAACTGGTGTAAAGTAGAACTGGCTTAGTTGCCCATAGCAACCAATCAGATTCCACCTTTCATTTTCCAAAGGAGCTGTCTACAATGAAAGATGGAATCTAATTGGTTGCTATGGGCAACTAAGCCATTTCTACTTTACACCAGTTTGGTAAATGACCCCATATGTCCGCAAAATGCGGACCCCGGACCCATTAAACACAATCGGTTCACAAACTAAATGTGTACAGCACATGGCGCATCCGTATTTTGTAGACCGCAGAACGGACATAGTGGTGTGTATGAGGTCTTAATGTCCACGTGGACAGGTCAATGTAGCTCAACCTACATGGACCATAAGTCAAGGTAAAGCCCAGGCTTTTATCGGGCACTGAACCTACAGTGGAGTGATTGTGCGGGGGCGCTCCTGTGTCCTAAGGAGATGAACTAAGCATTCCCCTGACGTGAATGAGGTGATACAGCATGTCCAGTGACATCAATCAGGCCACCCACGGTTCTCCTCAGGGTAATAGAGGTGGGACTCCCTCCCCCAAACTACCTCATTTCCATTCTCCAAATAAATGAAAATAAAGTTTCAGATGTACTTCATATGGCATTCCTATTCACATACACACCCAACCTCTCTTCCTTCTACTGCTCTGCTGTGGTCAGTGTCAGTCTTTACTGCAGTTCTAGTATTCGATTCACAAACCAGGAAGATCAGTATGGACAGAGCCATAGGCTCCTCCCACATAGGGGCATGCATGGAATGGCAGGAGGTCACAGAAAGACGAAAGAAGAATAATTACCATCCTAATATCCCGCTGACCATGGAAATTCTGGAGGTGCCACCATAGCCGTCACAGGTGTCCCATTTGTGGAGAAGACATTTTCTGTCCAAAAAAGTGTTTCTTCTGTCAAAAGAAAAAAAAAAGAAAGAAATCTCAATACTCCAGGAAGTCTAGCGAGATCTCAGCAGCGTGCCGATGTCTCCTGTCTCTTTCAGGGCGATTAGCGGCAGCTAATGGATTAATGATTACAGCTCTGCATGAAATCATTAACCAGCTAACACGCACACAGCCCGGCCTAGTTAACAGTGTGTGACACTGGCGCCATGTGACCGGAGTCCATTCAAAGATTAGGCGGTTTTATTATAAGTACCCCCATCAGAACAGTTGCCAAACGCAAGCATCCGGCACAATGGCCTCTTCATACAATGACCTGACATTAAAGGGACAGTAAACCTAACATCATAGTGCGTAGTCGAGGAGCTCACTGGGACCACTGTCCCACAAATACCTGTAGCCCGCCATGTTTAATCATTTTTAGTTACCAATTTACTGTAAGTCCCCATAAAAAAAATTTATTACGCAGCTAGTATGGCAGGTTTGGGTAACCATGCTGCTGGGATTGGGAAGACTTATGGCTTTCCAACTTTTACAATCATGTAGTTTTAGACTCAACGTTCTGCTCTGATAAATTTCAAAATATTTCTTTATAAAGGTTAAGTCCTGTTTTTCTGATAGAGCCCAAATTATCTATGCATAGGCATACTGTTACATAATAACTGTACATTCGGTCACCACAAGAGGGAGCTGTTGTATTATTAATTCAATGTGTACACGTATGCAGTAAGCTCTTAAGCTCCCCCTAGTGGAGGTTGCATGCAGACAGAATCCTGTCATCTATTGTATGCAGGGAATTTTGAGCACTGAAACTCTGCCCGCCTCTCACAGCTAAACCTCTGTCTTAAAGATAAAGTTTTGTACTTTTTTGCTGCCTTCTACTAAATTACAAGCATGATAAAGACCAGACAATGTTGTCCACAAATGATGCTGTCAGACCACATGGCGCTCAAGAGAGAAATGAAATGTAGTCTTCCTGTGAATACAACCAAAGGAAATGTCTTGTGCAGGAAACTTCAAGAGCAGCATGTGTACTAAGCACTACAGGAAATAAAGGACTGTGCAGCCGACAGTGCCAGAGAGCTGTAAAGTGACATCTATAAACGGCCCGCAGGTAAGAGGTTATCACCCAGTGTGTAATAGACAGACATAATGTCATGTAATAAACTGCACAGGAAGTACAGAGGTGCCAGGAGCTTGTCACACCAGGAGACACTGCGCTAACAAGGGTGTGCAATAGATAGAGGGATGGATAGATGGATGGATGGATGGATAGATAGATAGATAGAGACAGCATTTGCCGTTCAGATATCTGAGAAAGCAGAGTGGTGTTTTACATCCCTACAGATGTACAACAGGTATAGCAGTACTGTATACGTGCTGTAATACACAGCTCTACACTGGAGGCCTCTGTGTTTATCCCACCGCGCATAACAGTTAATGTCCTCTAATCCGCTCATAATCGGTGAGATGCTGACACAGCTTCTTGTGAAGACTTTAACGTAATCCGTGTCCTATTTGTTTCCAGGCAGATACTGGTAATTTACCATCAAACCCAGAGCAGGGTCTCCTCATAAAACTACATCCATGGAGTAAATGACAAGGACTTGTGGTGTCACCAAGCACTGGAGCCCAAACTGAACCCTGTGAATGTTCCCCTCATATCATTACCAGGGGACACGGTAATGTCACCCCTCTTACCATCCAAAGCTATGTATGAGTTGGTAATAATTGGCCCCATCCAATGAACAAATTAACAGAAACAAGGAGCAATTCTTTTTCCATTGGACCACAAAAAGATGAATTACCAAATTTTCCAGGTCTTGGAGGAATTACAGTACCTCAAAAATTTCAGAATTTGGAAATCTATTTGTCTAATCTCCAATGATCAAGCAGATGTCAGCAGTTAGGGCTACAGGTGACATTACTGTCCCTGTAGATGACCTATCTGCAATATCTGATGGGTAGGGGTCTGACTCCCAGCATCCCCGCTGATTGGACGGGCTGCAACACTTCCTCCTCTTCTTAGTGTACCGAGCACAGCGCCATACATTGTGTAGTGGCTGTGCTTGGTATTGCGTCTCAATCCCATGCACCTGAATGGGACTGCACTGCACATAGGCCATGTGATCAATGGACATGACATCACAGGCCTTGGACAAGGACATTACTCACCCCAGCAGTGTGGGCACCTCCAAAAGCTCATTGTTCGGGGTGCTGGAAGTCAGACCCCCACTGACCAGATACTGATAACCTATCCTGAGGATAAGTCATCAATTTTTAAGTCCCGAAAACCCCTTTAACTCCTTCCTGACCAGAACTATCTTTACAGATGGCGCCCACTCCGAAGTTCTTAATAGGTTAAACAGTCTTTAGTAAGCTTGGGTCATGTGCATCACATACCGATCGCAGTCTTAGACATATTAGTATCTTTCGACAGAATTTATATGGTGTATATTTAATTTATTAATACATTTTTTTAAAGAAAAAGAAGTAATACTGCTGTAAACACACACATTAAGCTAGGACAGGTCCTCCAGGTTAAATAAAAACTCAGACAGCCCCTGCAAATGGTCTGACATAAAAACAGTCACTCCTTTTCTCTCCAGTTCTTCCTGCCCAGTGCTGCAGTGCTGTACTGCTGACTGGCTAAATGGTGACCTGTGTGCACGGAACGTTGCCGCTGCAGCCAGGAAGATTTTGCCAGCAGGATGAGCGGAGCTCAGCACTGGAAGAAGAAGACCAGGGATGCCCAACCTGCGCCCTCCAGCTGTTGTAAAACTACAACTCCCATAATGCCCTGCTGTAGACCGATACTGGTAGGCTATCCAGGCATACTGGGAGTTGTAGTTTTGCAACAGCTGGAGGGCCGCAGGTTGGGCATCCCTGTTGTAGACTATTTAAAGGAGCTCATGGACAACCCTTTTCATTCAGATATCCCTAATACAGCAGATGAGAATGGGTTTTCAAAAGTGGACAACTCCTTTAAGCACACCATTATTAATATGACTAAACCTGTCAGGAGGGGTTGTTACCCTCCAGGTACGGGAATGTATTTGTGCTGTGGTTTTCTATGTTTTTGTGCTGAGTAAATGAAGCAGGAGAGGACTGGTGTCACTGTGGTGCCAGGTCCTAAGGTCCATTGGCAAACTCTATGACATTTCATTATGAATGTTTAACTCACTGATAAGCACACAAGTAGTGTAAGAATGGACTGAAAGAGCAAACCCTAAAGAGGATGACACAACAAGGAAACACACAGACCCATAGCCAGGTTTGGAATGGGCCCCACTACTGTGACCACCATGACTATCCAGGACATCAATTCTCTCCTTGTCTCTACTGACCTGCAATTTTCCATTTCTTCTTCTAATATCCTCAAAGATCACTGAGTGCACCTCAAACCTATCAGGAGGGTCCATTTGGCTGGTGGGCCCCATAATAGCTACCTTGCCTCCTCCCCTGGTAGAAATGCCCCTGACATATACATTGGGCACCGTTTTTAAATTGGTTGCTGGCCTTGTTCTCCAAAATGGCTATATACTGTACCTTACAGGACTTTTCCAGTTTGTTGGTCTCTGTCCACTCAACACTAGGCAGAGACAAGACCAGCATACCACCCTGGATGTTTCTTCCCAATTTTTGTAAAATATGGATATAGCTAGTCTAAGATGTCTCCCTCTTCACCATGAGCCCCATGGCTGCTGCCTATATGGCACCTCCCTCCACGCCAAGCCAGTGTGAAATCATAGGAACTCAACACCTTTATGGTCACTGTCACAACATGTAAATGGTGACCTGATGAGAAGCCCAATCACAACAGGAGGACGGGCATCACAATTAATTGCAGGGATGGTTATCTGACCTGATGCCAATATCTAAGTAGGGTACGGTAAGTGGACACAGACAAACGGTCCAGTATACAAGACTTCTTATTAAGTTTGAACCTGGTGATAGGATTAAAGCCTTTAGCCATGGGGCTCAGGCTATTCCGGGGCACACATAGTTAAAGGGGTGGCCACTTTCTGGTTATTGTTGACCAATGTGTATATATGATGATATGACACTAATATAGCCTTTGTTGAAGTTCTGTACTATTTTCTATATTACAAGAGTCTTTTGTGCTGTCCACACTAGGGTTGTCACGATACCAAAATTTTGATTCGGTTTCGATAACTTAAAAAAGTATTGTGATACTCGATACCACACGAAAAAATAAAAACACCTAAAAAATGGCAAATCGTGCAGTTTTTATTTATTTTATTTATTCTCTTACAGCGTTCACCGCATAGGAGATATTTTTTAATATTTTAATACTTTGGAGTTTTCAGAAGTGGCGATACCTAATATGTTTATTTATTGTTCATATATTTTATATGTAAAATTGGGAAGGGGGAATAAACTTAATATTTTGGTGTTTGTTTTTTTTACTTTTCATTTCCTATTAGCCCCCTTATGGGCTAGAACCCTTGTCCTATGCACCTTAATAGAGATCTATTAGGCTGAATAGGACTTTACACTCTCCCTGATGCCCTGTGCTCTGTGCACACAGCAGCAGGGAGCTTACCATGGCAGCCAGGACTTCAGTAGCATCCTGGTTGCCATGGTAACCGATCAGAGCCCTGCGATTACACTGCTGGGGCTCCGATCGGAATCTACCACTGCACCACTAATGAAGAGGTGAAGGGGGGGGTCACCTGTGGCCACTGCCACCAATGTTTATGATACTGGGGGGCGCACTGCGCCACCAATGAACTTTACTATCATCTAATACAAGTGCAGGAGCGGGTGCCGGCACTAGCATTTATTACAAGTACAGGAGTTGGTGCCGGCGCAGAATCACATAGCCGGCACCCATGACAGGGAGCTGCGATACGCTGCACCTGAGGGGTTAACTACCGCTGATCGCTGCTCCCTTTCCTAAAGGTCGGGTGCTGGCTATGTGATTCTGCGCCGGCACCAACTCCTGCACTTGTAATAAATGCTAGTTATGTTCATTGGTGGCGCAGCGGCCACAGCCCCTCCCCTTCTCCGCCTCCCTCCTCTCATTGGTGGCAGCAGCAGCAGCAGCACAGGGGGAGGGAGAGCTTCCTTCTCCCCTGTGCTACTGAGGGAACATGGAGCGCGCTGAGAGCAGCGCGTTCATTTTCTCTGATACTAGGCTGTGCAGTAGCACAGCCTAGTATCGGTAACAGGCAAATCCCGGTATTGTAACGATACCAGGACAAAAGTATCGACTGGGTATCGAGAATTCGATACCCGGTGCAACCCTAGTCCACACAGAGGTCTTGTCCATAAAATGGCTGCTGATGGAGAGTCTTTTGACCAGGCAAATCCCCTCCATGTGATGTCTCAGCCAATCAGCACAATGCTGACAGGTCACGTGACATATGTCCTGCAACTGTGACTCATCAAAATCAGAGAGAGCCCTGAAGAAGACAGAGCCGACATCTTTCAACTTTGTTATATACTTTGAGGGTCATTTATTTGTAAAACTGTGCCAAGTAGGTCAGCTTTTATAGGGCAATAGACAGATACCCTTATCTAATGTAATCCTGTCCTGAAGATAAGTTTCCTTTTACTCAGTAAGGCCGTGTACACATCCTGTGAAGTGAACACATTCGATCCCAGAGCCAAAAGTGGCCATAGCCCCCACTGACATGCCGAGACCACAAGAGCTCTCTCCTACACAATGGGACACCACGAAAAAACTATAACAGGTGGATTGTGGCATATGATTTTTTACCATTGTGGCCTACGGTCAATGCATGGCTCTGCATGGCAATTTGGCATAAAATGGCCAATACCCCCACCCCCACCCCAGATGAAATGCGAGTTGTAGGAGGTTCCAAAATAATTCCGCTCTCCTTCCAAACACAGCGCCACTGTTGTCCTTGGGCTATGTGTGACGCAGTTTGGGGGGGGAATAGAAACAATTTTCTACTTAATCTGCTGCCAAAACCCGTTTCCCTATTGCTGAAATGTTCAGCAACGAAGGGGTGAGAAAGTGGTGTGATCACGCCCTGTCTGACCTCGTGACTGAGCTAGAGGTGACATGCAGTGATCAGAATAAGACACACCCTGTATGTTCAAAGATCGCCTGATCCAGAAGAGTCATGGAAAGTACTGCAAGGGTTTATGATCAGTGCTCTTTGGATGAAGGCTTGGTATCATCTTCTGGGCTGCAGGGCCCCTGACATTTTTAAGAATGAGGGGTTACCCTTTTCCATTTGGTGTCACTCTATGAAACTAGCGAAAAGGAGCTAAGGAGGAGTTGTACTCAACAACCAATCAGGTTACTGCTTTAAAGGGAATCCGTCACCTCCCCTACTCCCACTTAAAAGGGTATCCAGACATCATATAGTACATGACAATGAAAGCTAGGACCAGTCACCAACCAGACTGTGAAACTGAGAATGTGCGACCACCTCAGTGAGGTGGACACAGAGATGAGGAAAAGAACAAACAGCAGGTGGCGCTATACAGCCAGATTTTATTGAATAGCTCACGGGCTATACTAATTTTTTAATTAAAAGCAATTAGAAAAATATTCAGGTCCAGGTGCTGGTTTAAAAAAAATGGATACTATTTTTCATGGGACGCCCTCTTTATGTGCAGTACAACATAAACAGTCACTGCTTGCTCTGGATCGCTAATTCTGTGCGCCAGCAAGGAGCTGCTTTATCAGGACTTCTGAGCCGCACACACATAATAGAGAGGACCTCCTGAGCACAATCTCAGATAGCCTTTCATTTTCTAAACATCTTTAATACAAGGAGAACTGGAATCTGACTGGTTGTCATCGGTGACTCCTCTATTTTCCTTTATTCTAATTTTAATAAATCTCCTCTGTAGTCTCTTAAAGGGATTGTTCATGACATGGCCAAAGATGACATCACACTTGTCCACAGGTTGTATCTTGTATTGCAGCTGCAGCTTAGCTTTACTGAAGTAAATGGGGCTGAGCTGCACTACCAGACGTGGCCTGTAAGACAAGTGTGGTGCTGTTTTTTATTTATTTTTTTGAAGAAAGCAGACGGTTTTCCTATCCTAGACAACTTCAGGCACAGAACGACCGGTTAACCCAGAACAACCCAAGCCTCAAGATGAAGACTAAAGCAGGCGGCACTCATTAGGTAATGGCTGGATAAGTACAGTGTCCTCCCAAGCATCCCTCAATAATGGAGGTGAAAATAAAACTGTGAACCCTAACTAAAATCTCCTCTGTGCCCATCTGAATCATGAATTTCTGTATTTTCTCTGCCATCTCATCTAGCTTGTTTGCAGGTTACATGGTGCCCATCCTCCAGACATATGTAACAGTCCTGGCTCTATACCCTGCTTGCTCCTCAAGGCCATATTCACGATCTGTTACAATGGATCAGCTCAGGAAGACACTCTTTCCCCTAATATCACAGCCTGTTGCTTTCATAGAAAAATATGAAATGAGAGATTATTTGGGGTCTATGTTCAGACAGCCTAATGTATCCATAACCTAGAACTGACTGGACATATGTATCTCACTCAGTAGTCACAACCACCTCACTTACCTCCCTAGTAGTCACAGCTGACACCACACGTACACTAGTCATTGCAGCGCTAACATCCCTAGTGGTCACAGCAGTCACGCCACATAGATAGCTACAAGAGTCAAAGCAGTCCTATCATCCCAACTTCCCCAGTAGTCACAGCAGACACCACACATACATATAATAGTCATGGCAACCTATTATCCCAACCTCCCCACTAGTCACAGCAGGCACCACACATACATATACCACTCATGGCAGCCCTAGCATCTCAACTTCCCAAGTAGTCACAGCAGACACCCCACATACATACACTAGTCACAGCGGTCCTATCATTCCCAAGTTCCCCAGTAGTCACAGCAGACACCGCACACACATACACTAGTCACAGACGCCCTATCATACCAACTTCCCTAGTAGTCACAACAGACACCACACATACTAGTCATGGCAGCCCTAGCATCTCAATAGTTACCACAGACACATACACTAGTCACAGCAGACACAACACACACATACACTAGTCACACAAGCCCTATCATCCCAAATTCTCTAGTAGACACAGCAGACACTACACATACACTAGTCACAGCGGTCCTATCATTCCCAAGTTCCCCAGTAGTCACAGCAGACACCGCACACACATACACTAGTCACAGCAGACACCACACATAAATACACTAGTCACAGAAGCCCTATCATACCAACTTCACTAGTAGTCACAGCAGACACTACACATACACTATTCACAGCAGTCCTATCATCCCAACTTCCCTAGTAGTCACAGCAGACACCACACACGCATATACTAGTCACAGCAGGCCTATCATCCCTAGTAGTCACAGCAGACACCACACATGCATACACTAGTCACAGCAGTGCTATCATGCAAATTTCCTGTAGTCAGAACCTTTGGGGTTGGGGTATGTCTACCACCTCTGATACATGCTGGACTACCACAGGACTATACACTGGCAGCCTCAGGGACTGCACCGGTTGTTTAGTAAGAGGCCACGTCACACATCATTCTGCTTTTCTCTTCAGCTCCCAAAACCAAAAATATCACCTGCTTATTAGGGAGGGAGCAGGCCGCAGGCTGCATCATGCACAAAGCAGTGACCTCACATGACCCTGCTGAGGGTTCTGGAGAGCTTACCTCACTTCTTACCTCAGGAGGAGCCGCAGCGGAGGGGAATATAAAGGACTGCTTCATGGCAGGTTTTCTGAAGCCACAGAATTAATCCCTCATTAAGGCTGCAGTTTGTTCCTGACATCGCCGCCACAACGTTAAAACCTAATCTGAACAATAAAGTTTTGTTCATGGACGCTCCTGAAAATCTACTTTTCTGACTAGAGGAAATGTGTGTCTGTGGTGGGTCAACTCTTCGCCTTTTTCAAGATTTTTGATTGCTGTCAGTGAATGGGAACATTCTTGTTTCCACCCAGAAGCTGAGAGTTGTATAAGCCTAGCACTTCTCACAGCTGAGGGTTTGTGAAAATTGCATCCAGTCTAGACAATCCTCTGTGAGGTGAATAGTTGAGCAGCACAGATCTCTCCTGATAGTTTGTTTCTATGTATTAGTGCAGTTAAAATTTACCTCACACAATATTGTCTTGACTGAATGCAACTGTAGCAAACACTCAGCAGTGTAATGGCCGCACTAGGGCAACCTGTGCTTCTATGTTTTACTAGGGCACATGGCTGCTACAGAGGAGGTTCCCTCTTTGTAATATATTTAGGGGGAGATTTAGCAAAACTGGTGTATAGGAAACCTGGTTTAGTTGCCTATAGCAACCAATCAGATTCCGCCTTTCATTTTCCAAAAGAGCTTATTTTTGCACCTCCATTCTAGTGATCAGTGGGGGTCCCAGTGTTCAGACCTCCACCAATCTAATACCTATTGACTATGGGGTGGATATGCGATAACTTGAAATAACTGGAGCACCCCTTTAAGGTTATTCATACAAAAAAAAAAATCATACATAAAAAATACAAAAATATCTTTAATTATAAAAATTTACTGGATTTTGACTCAAAAATTCGTATTTTCCCAAAAATAGTGTCATTCTCTGAGGACAAAAATGGTATCATTCACCATATGAACTCCTCAAAGATGGGGTAGCTACATGAAGGCCTAATGAAAAGAAGTGACTAAGGCATCTGCACCCATTCATTCTGCCCTCGGATCCTTCAAATTCCTTGTGCATCATACTAATGAAGGAGCCGGGCCCTCGTCTGTATAAGGGCAACGCTATGGGACACCCTAAATAGGAAGGGAGCAACAACAAGAGGAATATCTCCTGCCTGACGCACTGTGCAGAATGTTTCTGTCAGCTGCCTGTGGAAACTCTGCATGAGGCCGGCCACTGCCAACACCACGACATGTGACAGGAAGGATTCATGATGGAAAATGTATCAGGGACCTACATACCACCGGACTATGACCTACCTGTGTAATCAGAAGTGGCCTCCATGTGGTGAGCATGTGACAAGCTGGCCATTCATTAACATGGTCTCCAACTAGTTGTGAAACTGCAACTTCCAGCATGCCCTGACAGCTGGGGGGGGGGACAGGGACACTTCTGCGTCTGTTTCCCTTTTAGTGATAACATTCTGGAGGACAGTATCGATAAGGGAACTAATTGCATGCATTTATACAATCCGCTCAGTAATAAAACGGGATACAACAAGCTCCCCCTAGTGGTGGCTGCCGGCAGACAGAATTCTATCATGACGCTCTGTGTCCATGCAGGGGAGCCAAAGCTATGTATCAGTATAACGGAGCGCAGACCACTAGAAATATATATTAAGAAATTAATCAGTGCAGATTCTTGGACATAAATAGGACACAATGAATTATTAAGACATACGTCTGTCCTTGACGTTACCCTGTAACATGCAGTCTCGGGGGCAGCAGTTTAGGGTTTTTCTTTTTTACTTAAAGGAATTCTCCGGCCTATTTATAAAAACAGTTCTTTCTAATGTCCTGTGGATGGAAGATTGTTAGGGTAATATGTACCAGTCCGTCACTGTGCTGATGCTGCTGTCACACAGGCTGCGGGCTCCTATGCCTGGGCACTGCCCGGATGTGTGCGCTTCTTTTCCTGTTCAGCTGCATTTAATACTATATAGAAGAGCCCGCAGACTGTGTGTGTGCAGCGGGAACGGGGGAGCAGTTGTCTTACCTTAGACACTGGCAGCATATCATTAGGATATGTCCCCAATGTCAGATTGACCCGTACCTATCTCCGGAACGGGTCCCGGAAACTGAGGGAGGGCTCATTACGCATGCGCAGCGTGGTCTCCATTAATTTCTACTGGAGTTCACAAAGTAGGCGAGCATAGAAATGGATGGAGGGCGCACCGTGCAAGCGCGCCAACGTTTCCATTCACTTATATGGGACTGCTGGAGCCAGCCGAACCAGAGCTTGGTTATTTTCGGCAGTCCTATAGAAATGAATGGACGGTGGTGGGGTGGGGTGGGGGGGGGTTGCCCACTATGGAGATAGGTGAAGGTCCAACCTCTGACATTGGTGGCATCTCCTAGTGATATGCCACCGGTGTCTAAGATCAGACAACCCCTTTAACATAATGATCTTCCTTCCTCAGCTCATTAGAAAGAACTGTTATATATAGGCTGAGAACCCCTTTAAGTACCCTTCCTATTGGTGAATATGAACACAAGGGTCCAATTGGGAAGGAAAACTTTTTTCCTCCTCCAAAAAAAAAAAAAAATGAAGTCACCAGTAAACACAAACACGAACGCCGTCCAAACCTATTGATTTCGTCTGGACCTGAAAGGAAGGGAACAGCTGAGGGGAAAGAAGGTTGAGGCATGTCGGGTATTAATTAGAGGAGTCAGGCAGGCGCTTGGTCACCTCTCCCCATGAGGAACACATGCATGCTCAGCTGAGCCCAGTATTCATGTGTATCAGAGGAACAGCTGAACACTGAGCGATCTAAACCGTCTTCTTTCTTCACATAAGTTCTACTGTTTCCTCATTCTATCAGTCTCTATGGATGTTAAGTGACAACCAACATGGCTGCCATTACAGCTCTCACAGAGGTTGTCACCCAGAAATCCACTAACACTTTTTACCGAGCTCATGCGGTTAAGGAAGGAGGGAAGGGGTGCAGATAACCAGAGCCCTCTTCTAGAGATTGTTCCAGCAGTCGCACATCCACTGATAAGTTATTTGTTTCCGGCCAGAATACCCCTTTAAGAACTGGACCCCTCACCAATATTATCCTCTATGAGCTGCAGTAAAAAATGGTTCAATGCTTCACATCAAGTGGGTACATTGGGCTGGTATATAAGGGTGTCTGCTGTCATAGGACCCCATAAGTACCCTGCTGCTAGATGCCACATGGAGAACCAATGGTTGTCATTAAATGCTTCAAGTGATAATCATTTAGCAAGGGTTCGTACTGCTTCACCAGCACCCGCCATCTCACCCCACCCTATTATTAGCTAGTTTCTGGGCTGCCTGCTGAATATAACAAGATTTTTCAAAATGGACTTCCCCTTTAAGGCCTTGGAGCCAGGAGCCTTATAAGATAGGATGCCCTTGATGGCCTTCAGCACGTACAGTTGATACTATAAAAGTCAACCAGGGTAACACGTCTGTATTCTGTAAATACCGCTCACAATACGGACTCCAGCCAAATACAACAGGAAATCTGAGCCGCCTACTGTGTAAATGACACCCAGCGGTCAATTATTTTTATGAATCAACTTGAGACCTAATGAAAAATGTATTTCTTTTCACCCCGTCCGTGCAAAAAGTTTACATGCGGGAACCAGAAGTACAGTGAAGATAGGCTGGACCCACGGAGTTGGAACCATGCGGTTCCCTTTACAGGTTCTGCTGGGTGGGGGCAGAATTTAAAAAAAGATAAATCATGGACAACCCCTTTAATGCCTTGTAGCGATAGCTCTGCTTTATGTAATGACACTTAGCGATTCATGCTTCATTCTAGAGAAAAAGTACATTTATCACATATGCAAATGAGCAGTTAAGTGCACCAAGGATAGGCCCAAGCCTCTCTGTGCACCTTTGCTCCTCCCTCTTCCTCTGCCAGCCCCTCCCTCTCCTTATTAATTAACAGAGCCGGATGAGATGACTATGGGGGAACCTGGCCCTGTCAATCAAGTAGAGGGACGCAGGAGGAACAAGGGTGCACAGTTGCTTGGTCCCACCCCCTGTGCACTTATTTGCTCATTTGCATATAGATTGAAAATATTTTTTCTCCAGAATGAAGCAACGCTGCCATCACCATTTTTCCGAGAAATGTGCGGGGCAAGCAGACCCAGCGAATTCATCTTCTTTTAAGGCTAGTTACACATCAGGTTTTTTGGCAGTACAGGTACAGGATCTCAAAACCGGAATTAAATGGTTCGTTTTTGTCTCCATTCATTGTCAATGGGGACATAACTGATCAGGATGCATCCGTTCCGTTTTGTTGCACTTTGTGACTAGACACAAAACCACAACAAGCTGCGGTTTTGTGTCCAGTCTGTGAAACGGAAGAAACTGGATCTGGCGTGAAAATCAACGGAAGTCAATAGTGCTGGATCCGTTTTTTTCTGTACCCATTGACAATGATTTTAATGCCCCTTTTCGACTTATACAACCGGCCGAAATGGATGCATAGTGTTGTGTTAAATGAAACAGATCCGTTTTTTTCAGGTTTTGAGATCCTCTGCCGGATCAGAAAACCTGAATAATAAACGCAGATGTGAAAATAGCCTTAGCGAGTTTTCTGCCAGCTCTGAGCTTCCGCAGATTTCAGTTTAGGCGCATGGACAGCTGGAGGACGGCATCTGGCATAAATTAGGTGCATCTGGTCATAAATTAGGTGCATCCTCAGACAATGCAGGGAATATCATAGACCGGAGTCCTTTAGAGTAGAAGTTCCACAAAAAAGTTTTCGGCAATTGACAGATGTGCTCAGTGGGGCCCGATTACTAGGACCCACCCTGAACCTGAGAAAAAGCTGGTTTAGCCTCAATGGAGTGAGCAGAAGCTTCATAGGATCAAAACCAACCATTTTTGGCTTTGGAGGGGGGTCTTAGGAACCTGAACCCCACTAATTATTGTTGATAGCACGTTAAAACAGTTCCACATCATTGCCGTCATACAGACTTACATGGGCTGAGACCACCAACAATTAGCTACTACCTATAGGAGAACCAGACAGAAAGCGTTCAATTCTCCTGCAGCGCCACCACAGGAGAAACAAAGTATGACATATAGTATTAGAAAAAATAAATAGATCCAAATATTACACATAGTGTAAGAGGAGAGACCTGAATGTGAGACCTTCTTCTATTACATTCAGGATTTTAATATTGAGGATGGACCATCGATATCAGAATGGCAGGGGTCCGGCACCTCGGTCAATAGGGTATTTGGGAGTGCTTATGGTGCTGTGTAGAGTATGGGGCTGGTTACTGCAGCATTTACTTCAACAGGAATAGCGCTGCAGTAACCAGCCCCATCCACTACACAATGGAGGCGCTGTGTAGTACTGGGCCTCTGGCCACTCCAGAACAGCTGATCAGAAGGGGTGCTGAATCGGGATGAGCAAACTTGTGTTTTCAAGTTCAGCATACAAAGCTTGGGTTATTTAAGAATTCCATAACTTATGGTCCGTGGTAGCGGAATCCATAATGTTATTCTTACATAACCCGAACCTGAACCTTGCACGCCAAACTTGAAAACACAAGTTCGCTCATCCCTAGTGTTGAACCCTCCGAAAATCTGATATTGATGGGCTATCCTGTGCACAGACCATCAATGTCCCAGAATTCCTTACAGGTTCCCAGCGCTCCCCTTTGGTGGTTATATTGCTATATGGTGCTCTCATAATAGGCTTTGTCTGCAGTCTTTCCCCCATCCTCCTCCCACCTCAAAAACAAGCAGCCGTTTGAGAGGCTTTTCCTGTCCTTCAGGTCCTAGTGGTGAGGAGGGCAGGGTTGGGGGATGTAAGATTAGACCAGCAGTCACACCGTGTACACAGGCCTGGGAGGGTCCAAAGGGCTGATAACTTATTCCTGAGCTCTGCACTTTATGGAGGACCCTATGGACTGATAAGCAGAGGACACGTGGGCACTGAACTCACATTATGTATTATATTAGCCCCAGTATAAGTTATATCACTTATATTATATCTCTAAGGTAATGGTGAGAATTCTGGGGCCCACACTGACCACTAGAACGAAGGGGCCGCCGGCTAGTAAAGAACTTGTGTGGGGCTGGGTTGGAGTTCCTGGCAAAGAGCATGGTCAGGAGGGCCCTATTGTCCTCCCAAAGGTCAGACCCCCAATACTGTTCTATAGGATTCAGTATTAGGCTTCCACATAATACCTGAACACTGAAGGGGGTCCCGGATTTGTTTGCATGGACCCCTGCAGGTTCAGGTGGTTTTACTTCATCAAGCATGCACATTTTTCATGCCAAAAACAAGGGGCTTTATCCCCACAGTGTAATATCTAATCAGCTGCAATTCAGTGCTGGCATGTTAGGGGTTAACAGTGCCTGGCTATCAGTGCTGGCATGGTAGAGGTTAATAGTGCTAGGCTATCAGCGCTGGAATAGTAGGGGTTAATAGAATTAAGCTATCAGTAGCAGCACTGTAGGAGTTAATAGTGTTAGGCTATCTGTGCTGGCAGGGTAGGGGTTAATAGCACTAATCTATCACTGGCCGCATTGTAGGGGTTAATAGGCTAACAGTGCTGGCAGGGTATGTGTTAACATTGTCTGTATATCAGCATAGGGGTTAATAGCATTAGTGTATCTATACTGGCAGAGTAGGGGTTAATAGTGTTATGCTGTCACCAGTGGCATGGTACTAGCTAATAGCGTTAGTGTATCAGTGCTGGCCAGGTAGAGTTTAATAATGTTAGTGTATCAGTGCTGACAGGGTAAGTGCATAGTGTTATCATATGTGTTCTGGCAGGGTAGGGGTTAATAGTGTTAGTGTATCAGTAGTGGCACGGTAGGGGTTAATAATGTTAGTGCATCAGTAGTGGCACAGTAGGGGTTAATAATGTTAGTGTATCAGTGCTGGCAGGGTAGGGGTTACTAGTGTTAGGGTATTAGTGCCGGCACAGTAGAGGTTAACAGTGTTGGGGTCGTAGTTATCAGGCTGTCAGCGATAGCAGCTAATAGCTGTAGGGTGTATCTGCTGGCAGGGTAGGGGTTAATAGACCGGCTGTAATGAACTGTAAGCAGTCACTGACCTCTCTCCCCCTTTGAATACTGGGGTCCCCCCGGGCTGCAGGTGGCGCTGTCACGCCCCAGTTACACGTCTTGGGGTACAGGTGTCCTGCCCTGTATTTGGGGTCCCAGGCTCCCCAGCTCGTCCTTGTTTGTTCTGTCCTGTGACAGGGCCGGACGTGACGCCCGTGTGAGGAGGAGGACGAGTCCTGTCTCCCTCACACACCTCTCTGCCCGGGCACTGCCATTGGCTCCTCCACTAGAAGGAGGCGACAGCAACATGGTAACCAGTAACTACAGCGTTCCGCTAACATCACGGTCACATGAGAGGAGTGGGCGGGGCTCAGCCCGGAAACTTCATTACGCGCTGGGGGCGCTCCGGGCGTCGTCACTGCTGCTGTTTGGTGCATAGAGGGCGCCGTAGAGCTGGACTGTCTCGCGGGGAAAGATCGATGGCATTTTCTGCAGCCGTCAGTCTGACTGTGTCATTTATCCGGCTGATCTCTGATTGGTGGCCGGGGGTTCCTATGCTACAAGAAGCCTCAGTATATGCCGTGTATTTTACTCATGCTAGTATTAGTACATATGTGATATATGGGCATTCTGAACAGCAGACCACCTATAGCCATACACCAGGAGAGTAGCTAAAGGCTCATGGGCCCTGGTACAAGAGTTCAGCTTGGGGCCCCCCTTCCCTCAGTGCTTTGTGGCCAGGGGCAGGGAAGCACATAGCCTTCTTGCTGCCTGAGGCAAAAATTGAAACAGCACCCCCTCCTCCCCATGCCAAATTCTTGACCTAACCCCGTCCCTTCAGCCAGAGGTGTAAGTTGACCAGCATGCACTTTCTATAATACCGGTGTCTTCTTATACAGCACCAGAGCCTTTGGGTCCCCTAAGGCTCTGGGCCCAGTAGCGACTGTTACCTCTGCACCCCCTATAGCTATGCCCCTGCCATACACGTTAGTCTAAGGCCTCATGCACATGAACATTGTTTGGGTCTGCAGATGTAGACCCATTCACTTCAATGGGGCCGCAAAAGATGCGGACAGCCCACTGTGTGCTTCCCGCATCCGTTGCTTGGCCCCACAAAAAAAAAACAAAAACATGTCCTATTCTTGTCTGTTTTGCGGAGAATTACAGGCATTTCTATTATGGGCACTCGTTCCACAGATTGTGGAATGCACACAGGTGGCATCTGTGTTTTGCAGAACCCTAAAGCCAGGGGTGGATTGGCCATAGACCTTACAGGGAAATTTCCTGGTGGACCAATGCCCACAGGGCCGCCTGAGCCCTCCTCATGGCCAGCCAGTGGAACTTTTTGGGGATGTATTTTGTACTGCTGGCAGTATTTTGTGATACACTGTGGTATTTGGCTCTGTCGGGGTGGTATAATGTGCCACAATATGGTATTGCTGGCCCTGCCTTCCATCAGCTTGGACCCGACTACAAAATGGGGCCACTTTTAGTATTTTTTCCAGGGCCACTTTAAGTTCCCAGCCCACCCCTGCCTAAAGCATACCTCCTAAATTTCTGGACGGTCAAGAGGGTACACGGTTCATTGTGTGCAAGATCCATTTTCCCTGCATATTTTTACACTTATACAAAATTATCTTTCTAAACTCTACATAGTAATATAGAAGGCAGGGTCTAATATACAGAAGGGAACCAGAAAAAAAAAACTTTCTGGGTCAGTATTGTACATGTAATAATGCAAACCTATACATCAGGTCAAAAATAGGGACTGTCCCTCCAAAAGAGACACTTCAGAGGTCTGGTCTAAAGTTGATCAAATGGACAATTTCAGCTAAGAAAGAGCATTCCTAGAAAGATTGTCCGGTTTCATTGAACACTTATGGCAAGTTTAAACAACTTTAATGACCAATATGGACTAAAATGTTAAATGGAACCTGTCACCTCCTATAGACTAAAAAAACTGTCAGCAGTACCTTAATTTAGGGACCAGTGTGATGCTAATGAAGATCTTCATATGGAGAAGTGATTCCTCTAACGGTCACAAATCGATCTTTTAATCCTCTTGAGCGCTCTGTCTTGAGTCAGCTTGAAGTCAAGGGGGCAGCGGCCTCCTTGCTTCAAGTCAAGCAAACCACTCCCCTCTTGTTGTTGACTGACAGGTTGCCATTGGGCCGGGGATCGCGCAAGTCTCATGCATGCGCGATTTGTTCCTGCGCGATCCCGGCCCCGGCTGTTCAGTTTGCCAGAGGTCACGCTCACCCTGAGGAAACGCACGCCCAAGCGTATGGCCGGGCGGTAGGACGCTGTCAGCGACCCCTTGCGTGCGGGGACGGCGGACGCGCTCTGGCAAGCGCTCTCACTTGCTTCTGCGGCGCATGCGCAGTATACAGAAAAGCGCCGGCAAACTGAACAGCCAGAGCCGGGATCGCGCAGGAACAAATCGCGCACCACGCGCGAGACTTGCGCGATCCCTGGCCCAACGGCAACCTGTCAGTCAACAACAAAAGGGGAGTGGTTTGCTTGACTTGAAGCAAGGAGGCCGCTGCCCCCTTGACTTCAAGCTGACTCAAGACAACGCGCTCAAGAGGATTAAAAGATCGATTTGTGACAGTTAGAGCAGTGATTTTCAACCAGTGTGCCTCCAGCTGTTGCAAAACTACAACTCCCACCATGCCCTTCTGTAGGCTGATAGCTGTAGGCTGCCTGGGCATGATGGGAGTTGTAGTTTTGCAACAGCTGGAGGCACACTGGTTGAAAATCACTGCTCTATCTAATGTGTATGGCCAGCTTAAAGGGGTTGTGCAAGAATAGAGGGTTTTTTTGAAAAACCCCTCTCCTACTTTGCTGGAACTGTAAAGGGAGGCTTCCTTATCTCCTCCCCGCTCCTCCTTCAGGCCTACGATGCTCCGCTGTGCTCCCTCATTGTCATTGGTGGCATGGGAACTTAAAAAACTAAAAGTGGACCCGTGTTGTAGGTAGGTTCATACTGACTGAAGGCAGTGCAACATGTAGGTGGAGGGGCAGCAATACCACAGTGCAGCACCGCCCCTGCACAACCCTGAGACCGCCCCTGCACAACCAAATATGACTGTGCAGCACATAATACCGCCACCTTTGCCGCAGTATTCAACTATCACCATCCTGAGAATACAGTTGAGTTCCGGAGAGCGGCCACTGGCTAGGTGTATACTGTAAGTACCTGATGCTCTTAGCATTAATTAAAGAGGCTCTGTCACTACCTCCTAACCTATGTATTAAAATACTTAGGTATCTTCACCGCCCTCCTAAGCACGCCCTCCAGTGTTTAGAAACTCCCCTATCCTTTATGAATGGCAGCGCTAGACCGTTCGGCGCATCTGAACGATGTCCCAGGCATGCGCAGTAGCGCTTGCAGTGCCGAACACTGCAAGCGCTTGGATTCAACTGCGCACGCGCCGTCACTTCGCCGAACCCGGAAGTGACATCGCACACTTCTTATGAGCTGAGAGGAGCCAGGAGCGAGCTTGGTGAAGTGACGGCATGTGCGCAGTTGAATCCAAGCGCTTGCAGTGTTCGGCACTGCAAGTGCTACTGCGCATGCCTGGGACATCGTTCAGATGAGCCGAACGGTCTAGCGCTGTCAGTCATAAAGGATAGGGGAGTTTCTAAACACTGGAGGGCGTGCCTAGGACCCAGGAGGGCGGTGAAGATACGGTGCTCAGAAGGGAAAAGCCCGCCCTCCGGTGCTCTGAAGGCTCATTTGCATACTTTTTAAACTTGATTTGAATTCATTGTGAGGCCACTACCACCTATGTATTTTAATACATAGGTTAGGAGGTAGTGACAGAGCCTCTTTAATGCAGAGAGCATCAGATTGTTACGTACCTGGCTTGGGTGTCCCTCTAGGCAGCAGGAAATTTCCCTGTGGGGTCTATGGCCATTCCGCCCCTGCTCACTGTAAGCATCAATGATTCACTGCAGGTTTACAGCTAGGGAGCATAGTGGACACTCCTCTTCATCTGTGTCAGTTTAGACGTGATCAGGACAGGTTTTTTGGCTTTGAATTTAAACAAAAATGTTCCCGGTCACAGAAAGCAAGCAGAAATCTTAAAAATGTTGATAGATTGAATTGAGGTGAATGGGGCAGAAGCGATCCCCTAAAGGGACTAAAAATTTCTAATTAATAGAAATTGATCAAAAAGTCATATACACGCCAAAATGGTATCAATAAAAAATACAGATCACTCTGCAAAAAAAAAGCCCTCACTCAGGTCCGTGGACTTAAATATAAAAAAAGTTATGGGGGTCATAAAATGTTTATATGTATCAAAACACAAAGCTATATACCGTAAATGTGTAATCGTATTTACTGAGAGCAAGAAGGTAACATGTCAATTTTATCACATAAGGAATGTAAAAACAAAACCCATAACCGGTGGGGTGTATTTTTCCCCATTACACCCCATTTAGAATTATTCCAGTTTCCCACTACATTGTGTGCAATAAAACAGTGCCATTAGAAAGTACAACTTGTGCTACAAAAAACAATCCCTTAGACAGCAATGAAAAAAGTTATGACTCCGGAAGATGAGGATTAAAGGGAGTCTTTCACCTGTTTTTCACCAATATAACTAACAGCAGTGCCCCACAGAAGATTGCAGACACATCCCAGACATACCTGTGTGCACTGTGTGTCCGCAATGCACGGGCACTGACTGTGAGGCCACAGCATGCGGATCACGGACCCATTCACTTGAATGGGGTCCGCGATCCGCATCCGAGGGTCCGCACCGCAAAAAAGTAGTGCTTGCGCTACTTTTTTGCGGTGCGGAGGCACGGCCAGAAACACCACGGAAGCACTACGGTGTACTATGGTGTTCCGATCCGTGCCTCTGCTCCGCATCTCCCGGATCGCGGACCCATTGAAGTGAATGGGTCCACAGTCCGTCATGCGGGCTGCACACAGCCGGTGCCCGTTTATTGTGGACCCGCCGTATGCGGCCCGCAGCACGGGCATGGCCGGCACACATTCGTGTGCATGAGCCCTAATTCTGCAGAAAAACAGCTCCCAAGTGCCCGGCTGAAAGTGAAACTAAAAACAGCTTTATCTCCCGACTCAATTTCTAACAGCTATATCTTCTGATACACTGGATATAATGCTGTGATTTTGGAATGCCAGCTTTCAAAGAAGGTCAGAACCATTTTTCTACCTGCTACCAATCCCAAGATATGAGCAGCTAAAGCAGCCTCCCCCCCCCCTCTTCAGTCTGGTTTGCGCTGGGCACTTGCAGCAGCAGAATAAAAGTGCTTTTCCTGGACATGTAATACACACACACAGTGCACACAGGTATGTCTGGGATGTGTATGCAATCTTCTGTGGGGCACTGCTGTTAGTTATATAGGTGAAAAACTCCCTTTAAAAAATGTAAAAATAGAAAATGACCTTTACAGGAAGGGGTTTAAAGGCATTATCCCATGAATAATGTAAAAAGTGAAAATCAGACATCATATAGTACATAACAATACCTTTCTAACAAAGCTAGAACCAGCCCTGTACCTCACATGGATCCAGAGATCTCCTCATTCATTGCTCTACTAGATTTATATCAAACTGACAGCTCAAGGGGAGTGTATTTCCTGCTGCAGCTAAGGGGGCGTGTCTCAGCTCTTCCTATCACAGCTCTGGAGGCGTGTATCACGCTACAGTGTGGGAGGGAACCACCACACCGAGCTTACACCAAAACACTACAGTGAGCAGAAGACTGGATCAGCAGGTAAGGAACCAGTGGCAAGGAATACCACTGGACCAAGTGCACCGGATATACCTGGAGCCAAATCCAGAGGGCAGAAACCCAGTGAGCCCCGTTCTTCACAGAGCCCTAGATGGTAGGGATGCACTTAGCGGAGACTCACTGGCTGCACCTCCAGGATGGTCCCGATGCACCTGGCAACTTACCTGCAGATACTGCTGGAAGAAGCATCAGCAGCCCACACACCAACGGCTGGAACCCAGGCACATATACTGGAACGCGAACACCTAACAGGACACAGTACAGATAACCAAGCCAGGAACCAGCTCACCAGCAACAACTCACAGTAACGCTGTTCCCCCTCCGGGGAACCCTGGAGCCCTCTCACTGAAGGCACATACATACAGGGAATGTCTGGACTCCATGTCAGAAGATACATAGCAGTTGCAGACCCAGGGGCGTAGCTATAGGGGGTGCAGAGGTAGCAGTCGCTACCAAGCCCAGGAGCCTGAGGGGGCCCAAAGACCCTTGTGCCACATGAGAAGACACCGATATTATAGAAAGTGCATGCTGGTCCAGTTACACCTCTGGCTGGAGGGAAGGGGTTAGGTCAAGAATTTGGCATGGGGAGGAGGGGGTGCCGTTTCAATTTTTGCCTTGGGAAGCATGAAGGCTATGTGCTTCCCTGTCCCTGGCCAAAAGCACTGAGGGAAGGGGGACCCAAGATGAGCTCTTGCACTGGGGCCCATGAGCCTTTAGCTACGCCCTTGCGCAGACCAAACACCCACCCAGAAAATAAACCGCACACCACATAACCGAGAAAGGGAAGACCTCGACATATTAGGTGGTCACAAGGACTGGGCAGATGGAATCCCAGGAGAACTGCATAGCTCCAGCACCAACAGAGGCTGGAGCACAACTAACCCTCCAGGCTAGCAACTAGTGAATAAAAGCACCTAGTGACCACACCCAGGTAAATATGTTAACCCCATGAGAACAAGAAGGGAAGGAGTAAAGTATACAGGAAGAAGGGAACATAACGAAAACTACACGTTGCCCCTGGCAACTAGCAACCTCGGCATTCAACCACAGCCAGAATGCCAGGGCACAAACCTAAGCAACATGGAAGCCGTGTCACGGAGAACAGCAGAGACCATGACACTACCAATGTACACGTTGCCCCTGGCAACCAGCATAACCAACGCAAAAAAAAACAGAAAACACGTGTCATGATAACCACACGGTACGTGACAGCGTGTCTTTGCTCTCCCTATCACAGCTCAGGAGGCAGATAAAGGATGAAACTGAGCATGTGTGGCCTTAATAGCCGGAGAAAGAAATAAGAAAAAAACACAGCAAGTGGTACTATACAGATACATTTTATTAAAAGAATAAGTGACTGTACTAAATTTTGAATTAGATGCAATTACAAAAGTATTCAGATCCAGATGCTGGTTTGAAAAATGTAGAATATTTTGGTTCTTAGCACAGGCTCCACTTCATAACTGGGGTCGGAGGAAGTTGTGATCCTGACTGTTAACCCTTTGATCATGCCGCAGTCCATACCATGACATGATCAAAGTGGACTGTCCCCAGTCCTGAAGTTAGGCCCCATTCACACGACCGTATGTATTCCATGATCCGTATAAAAATGTAACGGAAGACATACAGAAAGTCTTCCGTAGTGTTCCGCATTTTTGCGGACCCATTGACTTTAATGGGGCTACGGACGTGATTTTGTGGCCAAGTATAGGACATGTTTCCTTTTTTTTGCGGGAGAACTTCCGTGAGATACGGGATGCGGAATGCACACAGTGTGCATTCCGCATTTTTTTCTCCTATGGAAAAATGAATGGGTCCGTATGGTTCCGCATCTTATCCGCAAAAATGCGGATAAGATGTGGAAATATACATACGGTCGTGTGAATGGGGCCTTAAAGCAATTTAGTGTTACCCTCAGCCTCTGTTACAGTGACACAGAACATACAGGAGCATGCTAGTACGTGTTCCGGTATGTTTTGCTGTGCGCACATTAAAAGTGTTATCTGGGAATTGATACTGATGACCTATCGTCAGGATAAGTCATCAAAGTCAGATTAGCGTAGTTCGCGGTACTCTGTGAGCGCTTAGGCCTTTCTTTGGCCAGTGGCGTCACCGTACATTGATCACATGGCCTAGTTGCTTCTCATTTCCATTCAAGTGAATGGGGCCAAGCTGCAATACCAAGCACTGCCACTATATAACGTATGATGCTGTGCTTAGTGAGCTAAGAGAATGGCGCAGCGTTCACCAGATCTCCAGTGAGAGCCGCGGCTTCCTGAATCAGCTGATTGGCGGGGGTGCCGGGACTCTGACCCCTGCCAATGTGATATTGATGACCGAAATACATATATAAGGTTTCCACTCGGCCATATTAAAGGGGTTATCCAATACTATAAACTGCCCCCCCCATATGCCGGGCCCCTCACACTGAATATACTTACCTTGCTCCCCGCGCTGCTCCTGGTAGCCGCACCGCCGCTGCTGCTTCTCCCCATGCACCGATGAAAGTCAATGGCAAGTGGAATAAAACAGAATTTTAATCAGGGGATCCACAGCTATGTGTCTGTGTAAACAGTTTGATATGGAGATTGCTGGTGACAGATTCCATTTAGGCTTCTTTCACATGACAGTATTTTTTGCAGGCTCCGATCCGCATTTTTTGCTGATAAAATGCGGACCCATCCATTTCTATGGGGCCAAAAAAATACTGACAGCACACTGTGAGCTGTCCGCATCCGTATGTCCGTTCCGTAGCCCCGCAAAAAAAATAGAACATGTCCTATTCTTGTCCGTTTTGCGTTGTTACAATAGATCCGCAAAAAAAAGGATGCCATACGGACGTTATCCGTTTTTTGTATGGATCCGCAATTTGCGGACCGCAAAACACAACGTTCGTGTGAAACTAGCCTTAACCCTTTCAGCCCCCGAGGTTTTTTCGGTTTTGCGTTTTCGTTTTGCGCTCCGTGCCTTGATACAGCCATAACTTTTTTATTTTTCTGTTCACATAGCTGTATGAGAGCTTGTTTTTTGCGGGACAAGTTGTACTTTCCAACGCCACCATTTAATATTGCATATGGTGTAGTGGGAAGCGGGAAAAAAATTCCAAATCGGGTGAAATTGCATAAAACAACCGCAATTCTACCACAGTTTTACAGGTTTTTTTTATTTACGGCGTTCGATGTGCGTTAAAACTGACCAGTTACTTTCATTCTACTGGTCTACTGTTTTTTTTTTTTTAAAGACAAAAAATGGCGAATCGGCCATTTTGACGCTTTTTTCCGTTTCGCTTTTTTCCGTATAGGAAATATTTTTTTTATTTTTATAATATGGGCGTTTTTGCACACGGCGATACCCATGATGTGTATTTTTTTAAAAAAATTTTTAATACTTTTATTTTTATTTTCGTGAAAGGGGGGTGATTTGAACTTTTACGTTTTTTTATTTATTTATTTTTATTTTTTTTTTACACTTTTTTATAGTTCCCATAGGGAACTATAAGAAGCAATCATTTGGAGTCTATGATGATTTTACTGCTTTCCTGTGGAGCCCTATTACAGGCAAGGGCTCCATAGGAAAGCTTATGCAGCAGCCTCCTGTCATTTACTATGACAGGGGCTTCTGCAGGCACGCTCCGGCTCCTCCGTCCGCCACACGGGGGGAGCCGGAGCAACACCGGAAACGTACGCTTCCGGTGTTTGCCGCCTTCGGGTGCCGCAGTCAGGCTTGACCGCAGCACCCGAGGGGTTAAATGTCCGCGATCGGCACGTTAGCCGCGGGTGCCTGCTAGTTGGATATGCAGGTCACCCGGCGCCATCTTTAAAGTCCCGGCGCTGGTCGGGAAGGGGTTAAGCTTAGTGGAGCTGCGTGCCTGCCTCCTGCTGCCATCCGCTTCTAACACGCACCAGTTCAAGGTCAGGCTTTTTATTTGACTGGTTAGGCTACTTTCATACTCGCGTTTTTTTGCGGATCTGTCGTGGATCTGCAAAAACGCTTCTGTTATAATAATACAACCGCCTGCATCCATCATGAACAGATCCGGTTATATTATGTCTTATATAACCATGACGGATCTGCGATGAACTCCATTGAAAGTCAATAGGGGACAGATCCGTTTTCTATTGTGTCTGAGAAAATTGATCTGTCCCCATTGACTTACATTGTGAGTCAGGACGGATCCGCCTTGCTCCGCACCACATCACAGACAGAAAAATGCTGCTTGCAGCGTTATTCTGTCCACGTTGGGAGCGCAACCAAATGAAATGGAATGCATTCTGGTGACTCCGTTTCGTTCAGTTCAGTTTTGTCCCCATTGACAATGAATGGGGACAAAACTGAAGCGTTTTCATCCGCAATTGAGATCGTATGACAGATCTCAATGGCGAAATTTAAACCGCTAGTGTGAGAGAAGCCTAAGAAGAGATGTTTAACCCCTTAGTGACCACCCATACGCCTTTTTACGGCGGTCACTAAGGGGCCTTAGGCTGGGCCGCCGCTTTTTCATGGCGGCCCAGTCTAAGCGCGGCACGGGTATCCCGTGCAGCGGGGAGCACGGGCCCGGCTCTCACATGAAAGCCGCGGCCCTGCTCTAACAGCCCGGACCGGCAGGAGTGCCGATCCGGGCTGTTTAACACTTTACATGCCGTCGGCAATGGCGCCCGCCGCATGTAAAGTGCTGACAGAGGGAGCGGTCTCCCTCTGTCTCCCATCGGCACCCTGCAAAAGCGATCGCAGGGTGCCGATGTGTGGGAAGGCTGGCAGGGGTCTGATCTAGGCCCCAGACCAGCCTTGAGTAGATTACCAGCAGACTGCGCCTCTCTGGCGCAGCCTGCTGGTCAAGTATGAATAGCATTGCCATTAAAATGCAATGCACTATAGGGATAATGCATTGCATTTTAAAGGCAATCAAAGTACTGTTTGTTATAGTCCCTCTGTGGGACTATTAAGTGGTAAAAAAAGTAAAAAAAAAAAAACACATTTATTCTATTAAAAAATCCCATAAAAAAAAATTACTCTTTTTTTTCCATTGAAAATAAGCTTTTCAATGAAAAAAATTGCAAAAAAAAATCTTCCCCATATGTTTGGTATTGCCACGTCCATAACGACCCGTACTACATAAATATCACAAAAATTAGCCCCTACGGTAAACACAATTTAAAAAAAAATTAAAAAAAAAAAGACAATTGCTAATTTATTCTTAGTTGCCACCAAAAAAACGTTATAACAAGCGATCAAAAAGCGTCATTTACTCAAAAAGGATACCAATGAAAAGTACAAGTTGTCCCGCAAAAATGAAGCCCTGACACAACTCCATAGAAAGAAAAATTAAAAAAAATTTGTTCTTGGGAATCAGCAATGCAAAAACTTTTTTTTCTTTTAAAAAAAGGATTTTATTGCAAAAAAGTAGTAAAACGCAAAAAAAACTATATGTATTTGGTATCATTGTAATCGTATTGATCCAGAGAATAAATATATGTTGTAATTTATACCGAAAAATGATCGCCGTAAAATTTATAATGTAAAAACGCAGTGGTGGTATTGCAATTTTTCCCATTTCCCTCCCAGAAAGAGTTAATCAAAGTTAATCAGAAAGTTATCTGTACCCCAAAATGGCACCATTAAAAACTACAACTTCTCCCGTAAAAAATAAGCCCTCATACATCTATATAGACGGAAAAATGAAAAAGTTATAGCTCTTGGAACGCGACGATGAAAAAAGAAAAAAAAACGCTTGGTCACTAAGGCCAAAAACAGGCTGGTCACTAAGGGGTTAATGTGCCAGATATTAACGTCTAGTATAAACTTTGTGGTCAGTACACGGTCTAACGTAAATGCTGCCACTGGTTAGAGCACATTGTGCTGTAAACACTGCCACTGGTCAGTCCACAGTCTAGTGTAAATGTTGCCGCCGGTCGGTCCACAAGGTAGTGTAAACACTGCTGCAGGTCGGTTTACGGTCTAGTGTAACCGCTGCTGCCAGTCAGTGCTCCAGTGTAAAAGCTGTCACTGGTCAGTTCACAGTCTAGCGTAAACTCTCCTGCTGGTCGGTCGGCAGTCTAGTATAAATGCTGCCACTGGTCATTTCATAGTCTAGTCAGTGTCAATGCTACTGCCAGTCCGTCCGCAGTCTAGTGTAAACGCTGCTGCCGGTTGGTTTACAGTCTAGAGTAAATGCTGCTGCCGGACGGTCCACAGTCTAATGTAAACGCTGCTCAGAAGCACTCACACAGAGCGCTCTCTCCTGCAGGAGATGGATTGGAGATGGCCTCATAGACTTTCTACTGAGCCTGTCTTCAGCAGTC
Source organism: Rhinella marina (assembly GCA_900303285.1). Classification (NCBI taxonomy): domain Eukaryota; kingdom Metazoa; phylum Chordata; class Amphibia; order Anura; family Bufonidae; genus Rhinella; species Rhinella marina. The sequence goes on from ONZH01008720.1 coordinate 62,603, forward strand.
AGGAGAGACAGCACTCTGTGTGTGCACTTCTTTATCCACATTTCAGTGATCAGCGGTGGTCTCAACACTTCGATCTTCATTGATCAAAAACCTTTGATATGTCACTATGACATTACAAGTTTATTTAAAGTGCAGGGACACTTTAAGATGTTACTTCATGGTGCAGGGGCCTGACACTTCACAATAAATGTGCAAGGCAGCTGCAGCATAACCCAGAATCTTGACAGTGAGGTTGAGCTGACACCCTGCTCCTGTCAGTCTTAGCCACGCCCAGGGCACATGCACAGCTTGCTACGCCCTTGCCCATAACCCTGAAAGGCTCCTTGAATAAATGAGACTATGTGGAGTCTGTGTCACGCATACATGGATGTGTTTGTGTATTGCACACAATGAAGCGCAGGCTACACTGCTCATTTCAGGAATAGCTGACCTCACATAATCCTACAACACGTAATGTTTTTCATTCAGTTTCTAAAAAAAATTAAAAATGCATCAAAAACTTCAAAGATGATTCAAGCCTAAGTTTTTTCATTTTTGCTATAATTTTTTTCCATTATAATGGTTATATGAGGTCTTGATGTTCTGTGGGACAGTTTGTATGTTACACACTAAAGAGAGCTCGCAAGAAAGCATGCCTATAAGGCTACTTTCACACGCACATTGTGTTTTGCGGTCTGCAAATTGCGGACCCGCAAAAAAAACGGATGACATCCGTAGACATCCGTTTTTTTTTGCGGATCCATTGTAACAATGCCTATCCTTGTCCGCAAAACGGGCAAGAATAGGAGATGTTCTATTTTTTTTTGCGGGCCACGGAACGGACATACGGATGCAGACAGCACACAGTGTGCTGTCAGTATTTTTTGTGGACCCATAGAAATGAATGGGTCCACATTTTATCAGCAAAAAATGCGGATCGGAGCCCGCAAAATATACTGTCATGTGAAAGAAGCTTAAATGGAATCTGTCACCAGCAACCTCCATATCAATATATCCATTCATTTCTATGGGTCCGCATTTTATCAGCAAAAAATATGGATCGGAGTCCGCAAAAAATACTGTCGTGTGAAAGAGGCCTAAAAAGTGCTAGCCAGAGAGCATGCCCATAAACAGTGCTAGCCAGAGACCATTCCCATAAAATGTGCTAGCCAGAGAGCATGCCCATAAAATGTGCTAGCCAGAGAGCATGCCTTTTAACAGTGCTAGCCAGAGAGCATGTCCATAAACAGTGCTAGTAAGAAAGCATGCCCATAAACAGTGCTAGCCAGAGAGTATTCCTATAAAATGTGCTAGCCAGGGAGCATGCACATAACCAGTGCTAGTAAGAAAGCATGCACATAAACAGTGCTAGCCAGAGAGCATGCCCATAAAATGTGCTAGCCAGGGAGCATGCACATAACCAGTGCTAGTAAGAAAGCATGCACATAAACAGTGCTAGCCAGAGAGCATGCCCATAAAATGTGCTAGCCAGGGAGCATGCACATAACCAGTGCTAGTAAGAAAGCATGCACATAAACAGTGCTAACCAGAGAGCATGCCCATAAACAGTACTAGCCAGAGAGCATGCCCATAAACAGTGCTAGCCAGAGAGTATGCCCATAAACAGTACTAGCCAGAGAGCATGCCCATAAACAGTGCTAGCTAGAGAGCATGCCCATAAGCAGCAGCCAGAAAGTACCCCCATAAACAGCACCAGATAGAGAGTGCATCCATAAACAGGGGCAGTCAGAGAGTGCATCCATAAACAGTGGCAGCCAGAGAGTGCCCCGATAAACACTGGATGCCAGAAAGGACCTTGATTAATAATTTCAGTCAGACAGCCTTCTCCATTAAAAAAAAGTGCCAGACACCCCAATAAGCAGTGACTACAATAAGAGATTGTACTCATAAACAGCATCTGCAAGAGAGTCCCTGTGAACAGTCCCATCTAGGGAGTACCTGCATAAACAGTACATTCCAGAGATTAAGAGTGTTAGTCAGAGTCATGCCCATAAACAGTGGCAGACAGCGCACGCTCCCCGCAGCCAGAGAGTCCCCTCATAAATAGCTGCAGGCGGAGAGTCCCCTAATAAACCGTGGCAGCTAGAGAGTGCTCTAATAAACCACGGCAGCCAGCGAGCGCTCCCTCTACATAAAAAGTGGCAGACACCCCAATAAATACTGACAGCAGGAGAGTAAACTGCATCTGCCAGAGCTCCTCTCCCCTATAAACAGTACCATCCAGAAAGTACCCCTATAAACATTACCATCCAGAGAATAACTCCCATAAACAGTACCATCCAGAGAGTACCCCTATAAACATTACCATCCAGAGAGTACCCCCACAAACAGTACCATCCAGTGGATAACTCCATAAACAGTACCATCCAGAAAGTACTCTCATAAACAGTACCATCCAGAGAGTACCCCTATAAACATTACCATCCAGAGAATAACTCCCATAAACAGTACCATCCAGACAGTACCCCTATAAACATTACCATCCAGAGACTACCCCCACAAACAGTACCATCCAGTGGATAACTCCATATACAGTACCATCCAGAAAGTACTCTCATAAACAGTACCACCCAGAGAGTACCTCTATAAACAGTACCAGCCACAGAGTCCCCCTATAAACAGTACCATCCGGAGAGTACCCTCCTAAACAATACCATCCAGAGAGTATCTTTTGCGTGCTTTCCAAATATGTTTCTGTTACTGGAATTTCTCCCTTTTTGACTGAATGACCCAGTTTAGGGCGCAGGGCAGCAGCACCATTACCATGTCCCTCACCATGTCAGCAGATTACAGCCACCATTACAGCTTGTATTCTATCAAGGGTCTACAGCAATGTCAGTTCTCCTAATATCGGTGTCATGCTTTCTCCAATACACACGTCTCTTCCAGCTGGAAGCACACTGGAAAGTAACACTCAGGTTATAACATTACACACCCTAAATATAATATTGGGTAACTATACTGGACCATCTAGATCAGGGGTGGCCAACCTGTGGCTCTTGAGCCGCATGCGGCTCTTTGCCTCTTCAAGTGTGGCTCTTTTGATGGAGCCGGGAAGCAGTCAATCTGGCTCACTCTCCACCCCATGCTCAGATCTCCTTTCCTAATTGAGCACTATTACTACTCTGCAGCTCCAGCTCACTCTCTACTACGTTCTGATGCACACAGTGTCAGAACGTGGTATGTGGAGACGCGCGATATCACCAGGCGTTGTGCGCATCAGGTCACATTGGAGAGCGTGTCAAACCTGCAGAGTAGAAGGTGCCCGAACCGGGGAAGTAGGAGATTTTTCTACATTATAGAACTGAGCATGGGGAATCTAATCTGAGCATGGGGAATCTAATCTGAGCATGGGGTGGGGGTCTGATCTGAGCATGGGGGTCTGATCTGAGCATGGGGGGGTCTGATCTGAGCATGGGGAGGTCTGATCTGAGCATGGGGGGGTCTGATCTGAGCATGGGGGGGGGTCTGATCTGAGAATGGGGGGGATCTGGTGTGAGCATGAGCAGTCTGGTGTGAGCATGAGAGTCAGACCTGAGCATGGGGGGGGTCTGGTGTGAGCATGGGGTGTCTGGGTGTGAGAATAGGGGGATCTAGTGTGAGCATTGGGGGGGGGGGGGTCTGGTGTGAGCATGGGGGGGGGTTCTGGTGTGGGCATGGACGGGTCTAATCTGAGCATGGGGGGGGGGGGTCTAATCTGAGCATAAGGGTCAGACCTGAGCATGGGGGGAGTCTGGTGTGAGCATGGGGGGGGGGGTCTGGTGTGAGCATGGGAGGGGTCTGGTGTAAGCATGGGGGGTGTGATTTGTGTTAAGGATCATATTTTAGGTCAGAAGAGGATTGGGGGTCTGATTTAGGAGTCTGATCTGAGGTCTGATGAAAAATATTATTTTTCTTTTTTTTCTCTGCTAACGAAAGATAAGATCACATGAAAAATATTTTTTTTCTTATCTTTCTCCACTAAAACCTAGGTGCATCTTATAGGGCGAAAAATACAGTGACTCTTGTGCCAATGTATAGCTTGTGGCTCCTAGTAGTCATACGTTTTTTTTCCTGGCTCTTTGTGTCTGTAAGGTTGGCCACCCCTGATCTAGAAGAAACAGAACTTTGATAAAAAATGATAGCATCTTGAAGCCTCTACATTATGTCTTCTGTGTACTCTATGTGACAACTAACGATCCCGTTGACATGGAAAGGCTTTATGATATAATAAAAAATACTAGTAACATGATCTGCTGCTCTGCCTTGAGTTTGTCTTCTCACATCACAGGCCATAGGATATCTTCTTTACTTTCCAATCTACCCAGTCTACTCTACTTTGTAATTTAACATGCATGCACAGCAATCCTGCTTGAGAACAAGCAACTCTTCATCTGATCCCCCTCTGAACATAGATGGAAGCAGGTAGACATCTGAACATACGTACAATAGATGGGAGCAGGTAGATGCTGGATTCTGTTATTTTTTTCTAGATTTACTGACCTTACAGGTCTTGTTGAGACTTGTAGTTCCTGGAAATGTCATATATATTCAATACACAGTCAGATGTGTCTCTTAATGCAAGGAAGACACTGATAAATGTATTACCTGCAAATTTAAAGGAAATGTTTTTCCTACTCTCCCTACTTTCTGGTGGGATCTGTTCTCCTTTTAGGTAAGAAGTGTGATTGCATGCTACACATCAATGACAATACCTGTAATCATTTTTTAGCACAATATCACAGAAACAAACTGTACTGTAGTCCCCTGCACTTTGTGTGTCTGGAGTGACACTATGCAGGGAAAATCAGTGAAGAGATTGCAGTGATGTGGCCTCTTCATTCTCAGGATTGGGTGGGATCCCAGAGATTGGACCTCACTGATCATAAAGTGACGGCATATCCTAGCGATATGCCATCTCTTTCTAAGTTGGGAATGCCCCTTCAAATCTGTTTCTGGGAAAGCTGTGTAACCACTATGGCTGCCACACAGCTTTAGCCCGGATTGGGTCATCTATCTAATATCATAGGGCAACAGTTTTATTTGTTCAGGAATTTGGGAAAGCTGTGTGACAACCTAATGCTGATATCTTTATCTTCTTGGATATAACCATTCATCTGTGATTCCATGAATCCGGTAAATGGAACATGTTCTTCATGAATACCTAGAGTCTTATGGTCCAATAGACTAATCCGTGCTTAAGATAGCGCGCACATGGTGATCCGTCATGGTATATCAATATCTTTCAAAACACTCAGATCATCTGGAGGGAACTCCAGCAGCAGGTCATGTCATACACTGTCTACACCTGTTTTTTTTTTTTTGAGATATGGATGTCACCCAGACAAAGCTAGTGTGTGGCTGGTTGTAGAAAGGCTTAGGCTTAACAGGGATGGCCCCTGAATAATATTTATCACCTATGCACTGGATAGGTAAAAATATGAGGCTGACTGCTGGTACGGCCATCATTCCAAAAATGAGGGTGCCCGAGTCCGCTTTCTGAATTGAGCAGTGGTCACACATGTACTACCACTCCATTCATTCAGGGAATTCCTGTTCTTGTGGTCAGTGGGGCATATTTATTAAGGGACTTGTGACTATTTTAGTCGAAAAATAGTTGCAAGTCCCCCTTTTAACCAGCCATTCGACAATACTTAGTCGCACGGCCGATTTTACACCCTGGCCGGTTTGGGCGGGACGGGTTTATGTCGCTGGCTCGGACTCCAGCGCCAGCAAATTTACTAACGTTTACATCTGGAAATAGGGGCTGGCAGCCAGATGTTAGTTTACATCAAATTAGTGTTATTGTTAGTTTTTATTTTTTGTGGCAAAACACATCATACCATAGTATGGCATTTTTCCTATAGATGTATATATGAAATGTAATAAAATAAAAAATGACACAAACATTGTTTCAGGGCTCCTTCACATACAGATTTCCTATGGTGTTGTTTACTACTAACACCACTAAAAAAGCTCTAAAAACATTTTGCTTAATTTTCTCCTTTTTGGTTTTAACTCTTCCTTGGAAGGTATACAGCTTCTACCATCAATGGATGAAGTAGCAGTTAAGATCCGGCTTCATTGGATTCTTACCACCTTCGTAAAGAGGTTGTCTAAGGCCTAGTTCACACTTCAGTGTTTGGTCAGTGATTTCCATCAGTGAAAACCAGGTGCGGTTCAAAAACACAGAACAAATGTAGATCTTTCCATTGTACCTTATCTATGGAGGCTCCATTCCAGGTTTTGGTTTAAAAATCACTGATGTAAATCACTGAAGTGTGAACTAGGCCTAAGATAATTAGAAAGTTTGGCTTTTGTGATCATTTTAGTCAGAGGATTGGGCTCTTTTAAATTTAAAATTGTTGCCAAGGTTTCTATTCATGGTGATTGTACTGAGCAATCTGTGATCCCCATAGGTACGACACAGGGTTGCCCAATCTCACCTCTTCTTTTTGCAATTATCATTGACCCTTGGTGTTAATGATTAGGCAGGTGTCACGTTCTGACGTACTGTGCTGGGGTAAGTGCAGCCCTGAGCTCAAACCCCACCTCTGACCCTGCCTACTTGCACAACTTGTTCTAGGCGACGGCGTACAACTAGTCGACGGACCCTAACCTGGGTATGTGCTGGGGCGTACAGGGAGGGGAACACGAGGAGAACACAATAAACAAACTACAGAACAGACACACACAATAACGAGTAGTCGGCCTCTCTGCCAACACTCAGAACCTTGCCCGCTCATTGTCTAGGGTGGTGGGGAGGACGCCAGCCGCGCTGAGACTGAATGGGGGTCCTCCCCGCCCCTGTTGTCATGGAAACGAGGACGCACATCGCGTCCTTGCTCCAGCACAGCAGCGGGAGTCCGGTGGCGCTGCACGGAGGAAGCGCGCTGCTGGCTCCCTGTGACAGCAGGACCAGAGAATAGAGGGGTTTAATCCATTTGTGGCATTGGGCATGCAAGTGCACCCAACGTCGGGTCAAAAATGTTTTTGCACATGAGCAGTTTCTCATCGGAGCTCATTGGAGCTACAGAAACAGCGTAGTTAGTTAAACAGCATAGGTACACTCTTTCACTGCATTGGGAGCTACTGACACAGCGGAGTGCTGCTTTAGTAGTTAGTGAGATGAGAAAATCTCATTTAAGGGTATTTATTTATTTACTTTATGCACTTATATAGCGCTACTATATTCCGCAGACATTAACATTACACTGTCCCCAATGGGGCTCACAATCTAAGTTCTCTCTGCAAGACACCAGTGCTAACTACTGAGCCACCGTGCTGCCATGTTCAGGGTATGTTCAGATATAGCCGTGATTCACCTACAAATTCACTGCAAAATCTGTGTTACATTTGGATTTTTTGCAGATTTACCAGTTGTAACACATGAAATCTGCAGCAACTCTTAGGCCCCATTCACACGACCGTATATTTGCGGGTCCGCAAAAATGTGGACCCACAATAATATGGGGGGCCGCCTGGCGTGTGTTCCCCACCGCCCGAAATACACGCCGGGCGGCCCCATTCAAATGCCTATACTTGCCCGTGTGTGCGAACAAGTATAGGACATGCTTTATATTTTTTGCGGGAGATCTTCCGTGATATACGGATGATTTTTTTTCTTCTATGGAAAAATGAATGGGTCCGTATGTTCTGCATCTTATCCGCAAAATTGCGGATAAGATGCGGAAATGTAAATACGGTCGTGTGAATGGGGCCTTAGAATTTGCGACGTGTGAATAGAGTTTTGTAAAAGTTCATTCACTTGCATTCTAGTAAAATCTAAACTAAAAGTCTACAGCCAATCTGTCTTGTATAAATATTTGTTGGCCTGTTCCGCAGCGGACACTTACCAGTGCATGTGAACACAGCCTAAACAGACAACGGTCCTTTTACAGAATACTACAGAATAGAGTCACGTTATTATGACCACCAGCTAATATCCAGAGTAACCACCGTGTGCAGCATGAACAGCAGCTAGACAGGCTGAGAGTGACTCAGCAAGGTCCTGGTAGGTATCTGGAGCCATGCTGACTGCAGGGCATCCTAGAGCCGCTGGAGGGTACATGGGGAGGATCCATAGTGAGAACATGATGATCAAGGTGGTCCCACAAATGCTCAGTTGGGTTCAGGTCTGGGAAATTAGGAGGCCAGGGTAGTACTTGGAAGTCTTGGTCATGCTCTTCCAACCAATGTCAGACATTTGTCGCCAAGTGACATGTCGCATTGTGTTGCTGGAAGATCCCATCTGCCCTAGGGAAGACATCAGCATATATCGGTGTACGTGATCTGCAAGGATGGTTCATACTCAAATTATGGTTACTAGTGTCTTTCACATTGATGAATGAGCCCAGATAATGCCACAAAAACATTCCCCAGACCATAACTCTGTCACCACCAGCTTGTGTTCTTCCAGCAATGGTTGCAGGGTGTTTGTTCTCTGATGTTTCTCACCTGCCACACCAATGTCCAACTGATTAATAAAGCAGAAAACGTGACCGGAGAAGGCAACCCTTGACCAATTCTGGTCAAATTCTGATACTGCCAAGCAAATTGAGGCCTATTCTGCTGATTCAGCTTCCATCCATCTGCTTTGCAGCCCCATTCATAGTAGGGTTCGCTGAAACATCTGGCAAACATCTGGTAGCCCCTGGTTCATTTTGGAGGTGAGCTGCTCCACTGTAACATGTAGGTCTGCCCTTGTACACCTTTTGTGGCCGATGTTCACCCCTCACATCAGTGGCACGTGGTGCTTTGAAGTTTCCACATTGCTTATTCACAGTGGTGCCATTTGTCCACATGATATGGTTTCCCCACAGCAGCATGTGAACAGTTCACAAACTGCGCAGTTTAAGAAATACCGCCGCCCTTGGCCCAGAAGCCAGTAATCATCCCTTTTTGCAACTCTGATAAAATGACAGCAGTGAGGGATATGTGTGCAGACAGCCTATCACACACCTTATACATCCATTATGCCAGCTCACATCATGTGACTTACTTCATGATGTCCAAAACAGAAAGTGGGCATAATAATGTTACTTGACTGCATATAATACTGCCTGACTACATGTCTGATAATACATGTCTGATAATACATAATACTGCCTGACTACAAGCAGCACATAGATAAAATGCCCTTTTGAGTAACAGGCACTTTTAATGGCTTCTTTGGGTCATTTGGTAGCAAGTGTTATTCCTACTATTTTTTGAGTCCAATAGAGAAGCCTTTGGGAAAAAAAGCCAGAAAAATGCCATACCTAGAGTATCTTGCATTTTGAAAAACATGCTACTGACCTCAAAATGTCACCAAAATGCCATAGATTGAAACACTTTGTGAACATAGATAGAACATAGAACATAGATGTGAACATAGACTTTAATGGCACATTTGGCTGCAGAGATTTGTGGCGACAAAAATGCCACAAGATAGGTCATCAATTTCCGATTGGTAGGGGCCCGATTCCCAGCACCACTGCTGATCAAGCCGCAGTGCTCCGATGTGGCCACATAAGGCTTCAGCATTTTTTTTTTATCTCTTCATTTCAAAAGCCCTAACTTTTTTTCTATAATTTTTCCTTCGACGTGCCACTTTTTGTTGTGCCTTTACTGTACTGTTTTCCACATTTTTTGAAACAGCAGTGTAAAAAACGCAATTCCGCCATTGGTTTTAGGGCTTTGTTTTTACAGTGTTCACTCTGTGGTAAAAATTACACATTACAAAGGAAATATGTCACCTATCATTTTTTTCTGCTGGTTAAAACCAGATAGAGCAGGGCTGGCCAACCTGCGGCTTTCTAGCTGTTGTAAAACTACAACTCCCACCTTGCTCTGCTGTAGGCTGATAGCTGTAAGCAGTCTGGGCATACTGGGAGTTGTACTTTGCAACAGTTGTAGAGCCGCAGGCTGGCCATACCTGAGAAAGAGGCATGTATCCCTTTCGAATCTGTTTTTATTTTCTGTTTGCAGATTTATTTATTCTATTTCCTGAACATAATTATGGGGGCGGCCATCTTGCCTGAGCTAACATCATTTAAGAGATAAGCTTTATAGCAGCCATAATGGTCATGGGGGAAGGTGTTTCCATCGCCTGTTACCTTTTACAGCATTTACTACATGGGTTATGGACATGTTAATACCAATTATGTATATATATATATATATATATATATATATTATTTATTATTATTATTTTTTAACTATATATACTAATTTTCATTATTTTTAAACACTTAAAAAAAACTTTATTCAACTATTTTTCACTTCTTAAAGCTTAGTTGCCTTTCATCTGAGACATTTATCATGCCTGTGTGACATTCATAGATATGTGGTTTACATAGCACTAACAAATTATTCATGTTAAAGTACCGCTGTATCTGCTCCACTGTTCACATCAATGTCCCTAAGCAGGCAGACTTGAGGAATGACAGTAGCATGTGTACTGGGGTGGATGGATGGTGATTTGGGACCCAACAAGTTCTCTATAACAAAGCCAGATCACAGAACAGGAAGAGAAAGAGGGACATATTGTGCGGCGCGCGCAGCACGCCGCTACAAATTTTTTCTGCAGTAAGCCACGCCCCTAACCCCGCCCACTATAAACTAATCTCACTCAGTCCCCTTACTACACAGGGATAATAAACACAGTGATGTCATCGTACAGGGATACTACACACAGTGATGTCACAGTACAGGCAATTTGTTATTTCTGATTATTTTAAGGCATTCCAGTGCTGGTGAAGTTTCATTACTTTGAATGAATTTTGAGAACTGCAACATTTCATCTGGGAATGATTTTTCTAAATCATGATGATAGCCTTATCTGCGCCCCCCCAGGCCTTGTTTGCACAGGTGTACTGTGACATCATTGTGTTTATTATCCCTGTACTGTGACATCACTGTGCTTATTATCCCTTTACGGTGACATCACTGTGTTTATTATCCCTGTACTGTGACATCACTGTGTTTATTATCCCTGTACTGTGACATCATTGTGTTTATTATCTCTGTACTGTGACATCACTGTGTTTATTATCCCTGTACTGTGAGATCACTGTGTTTATTATCCCTGGACTGTGACATTGCTGTGTTTATTATCCCTGGACTGTGACATCACTGTGTTTATTATCCCTGTACTGTGACATCACTGCGTTTATTATCCCTGTACTGTGACATCATTGTGTCTATTATCTCTGTACTGTGACATCACTGTGTTTATTATCCCTGTACTGTGACATCACTGTGTTTATTATCCCTGGACTGTGACATTGCTGTGTTTATTATCTCTGTACTGTGACATCACTGTGTTTATTATCCCTGTACTGTGACATCACTGTGTTTATTATCCCTGTACTGTGACATCACTGTGTTTATTATCCTGTACTGTGACATCACTGTGTTTATTATCTCTGTACAGTGACATCACTGTGTTTATTATCTCTGTACGGTGACATCACTGTGTTTATTATCTCTGTACAGTGACATCACTGTGTTTATTATCTCTGTACAGTGACATCACTGTGTTTATTCTCCCTGTACTGTGACATCACTGTGTTTATTATCCCTGTACTGTGACATCACTGTGTGTATTATCTCTGTACGGTGACATCACTGTGTTTATTATCCCTGTACAGTGACATCACTGTGTTTATTATCTCTGTACAGTGACATCACTGTGTGTATTATCCCTGGACTTTGACATCACTGTGTGTATTATCCCTGGACTTTGACATCACTGTGTGTATTATCCCTGTACAGTGACATCGCTGTGTGTATTATCCCAGTGCAGGAAGAGGTAAGTGGTCTGTGTTTGTGTGTTTGTTTTCTATTTTTCAGGGTCGTGAATGCAGAGGACTATGTCGGATTCGGTGGACTACGTCGGACCAGCTTTTTTTTTTTTTAATAAAATGGTCAAACAGGGGTCTGGGGAGTGTTTATTTCAATAAAATGTTTTATACTTGTGTGTGTGTATTTTTTTTTTACAATACTACAGTTTTAGTAATTATGGCTATCTACAGACGGCCCTGATTACTAATACTGGGCTTAGTGCTTGCCGGCATGGCAGGCCAGCACTAACCCCAACATCTATTACCTCGGCACCCACCGCCACCAGGGGTGCCGGGAAGAGCCAGGTACCCGCAGGACCGGACCTTCTAAATTGAGGGTCTGGCTCTGGGGCGGCTGCAGGCTGGTACCATTAGGCTAGGAAGGGCCAATAACCGTGTCCCTTCCCACCCTGGTAGTGCCTGGCTGCCGCTGCTGGTTGTATCTGGCTGGCGAAGGAAAAGGGGGGACCCCACGCCATTTTTTTACAAAAATAATTAAATAATTTTTAAAAAAATGGCGTGGGGTTCCCCCCTTTTTTCCTTCGCCAGCCAGATACAACCAGCAGCGGCAGCCTGGCACTACCAGGGTGGGAAGGGACACTGTTATTGGCCCTTCCCAGCCTAATGGTACCAGCCTGCAGCCGCCCCAGAGCCAGACCCTCAATTTAGAAGGTCCGGTCCTGCGGGTGCCCGGCTCTTCCCGGCACCCCTGGTGGCGGTGGGTGCCGAGGTAATAGATGTTGGGGTTAGTGCTGGCCTGCCATACCGGCAAGCACTAAGCCCAGTATTAGTAATCAGGGCCGCCTGTAGATAGCCGTAATTACTAAAACTGTAGTATTGTAAAAAAAAATACACACACACAAGTATAAAACATTTTATTGAAATAAACACTCCCCCAGACCCCTGTTTGACCATTTTATTAAAAAAAAAAAAAAAAAAGCTGGTCCGACGTAGTCCACCGAATCCAACGTAGTCCTCTGCATTCACGACCCTGAAAAATAGAAAACAAACACACAAACACAGACCACTTACCTCTTCCTGCACTGGGATAATACACACAGCGATGTCACTGTACGGGGATAATAAACACAGTGATGTCACTGTACAGGGATAATAAACACAGCGATGTCACTGTACAGGGATAATAAACACAGCGATGTCACTGTACAGGGATAATAAACACAGTGATGTCACTGTACAGGGATAATAAACACAGTGATGTCACAGTACAGAGATAATAAACACAGTGATGTCACTGTACAGGGATAATAAACACAGTGATGTCACAGTACAGAGATAATAAACACAGTGATGTCACCGTACAGAGATAATAAACACAGTGATGTCACTGTACAGGGATAATAAACACAGAGATGTCACCGTACAGGGATAATAAACAGTGATGTCACCGTACAGGGATAATAAACACAGTGATGTCACCGTACAGGGATAATAAACACAGTGATGTCAAAGTCCAGGGATAATAAACACAGTGATGTCACAGTACAGGGATAATAAACACAGTGATGTCACCGTACAGGGATAATAAACACAGTGATGTCACAGTACAGAGATAATAAACACAGTGATGTCACCGTACAGGGATAATAAACACAGTGATGTCACAGTACAGGGATAATATACACAGTGATGTCACAGTCCAGGGATAATACACACAGTGATGTCACAGTCCAGGGATAATAAAGACAGTGATGTCACAGTCCAGGGATAATAAAGACAGTGATGTCACAGTCCAGGAATAATAAAGACAGTGATGTCACCGTACAGGGATAATAAACACAGTGATGTCACAGTACAGGGATAATAAACACAGTGATGTCACAGTACAGGGATAATAAACACAGTGACGTCACTGTACAGTGATAATAAACATTGATGTCACAGTCCAGGGATAATAAACACAGTGATGTCACAGTCCAGGGATAATAAACACAGTGATGTCACAGTCCAGGGATAATAAACATTGATGTCACAGTACAGGGATAATAAACACAGTGATGTCACAGTCCAGGGATAATAAACACAGTGATGTCACAGTCCAGGGATAATAAACACAGTGATGTCACAGTACAGGGATAATAAACACAGTGATGTCACAGTACAGGGATAATAAACACAGTGGTGTCACAGTCCAGGGATTAACATTGATGTCACAGTCCAGGGATAATAAACACAGTTCACAGAAAGTTAAAAAAATAAAAGTATTACACTTACCTTTTTTCCTAGCAGCAGGGCCAGCATCACCAGCAGGAAGATCTTCTGCTCGTGTCTGAAGGGGGCGGAGCCAATGCTGACGGCCGGCCCCACCCCCCGCCGAGACCCGATGCATGGATGAAAGGTACGGGAGCTGCAGGGGGGACAGGAGGGAGGATGGAAGAAGCAGACAGCCGATTCCGGCTGTCTGCTCCTTCCTGCAACAGGCAAGTGTCTCTGCGTCCTATGGACGCAGAGACAGCTGCCAGAGACCGGGACATACCTCCCCCGTACCGGGACTGCCACTGCAATCCGGGACTGTCCCGCTGGATCCGGGACGGTTGGGAGGTATGTATTAACTAGCTGGGTGGTGTTAGGGGCAGTGATAGGCGAGTGTCTATGTAACTAGCTGGGTGGGAGGCACTATTAACTAGCTGGGTGTTGTTAGGGGCAGTGATAGGGGAGTGTCTATGTAACTAGGTGGGTGGATGACACTATTAACTAGCTGGGTGGTGTTAGGGGCAGTGATAGGGCAGTGTCTATGTAACTAGCTGGTGGGAGGAGCTATAAACTAGCTTGGTATTATGGGCAGTGATAGGGGATTGTGTATGTAACTAGCTGGGTGGGAAGAGCTATAAACTGGCTGGGCATTGTTAGGGGTAGTGCTGGTGCTGGCAGAGAAGGGTGAAGTGCATCATGGGTTTGGTTGGATACAGGAACAGGAAGTGCCACATACAGGATGGAATGAAACCACAGTGATTGGTTTACATGGTGAGAATGGGTCAGGAGAGTCCAGACTGAATAAAGCATGGGGAGATGTACATGAGGTGAGCAAATACATGGGCATATCTGTTAAATACCATAGTTATCCCGGAAAATCCCTTTAATATTTCCTGTGGGGCACTGCCAGAATTTAACGCTTGCTGCCAAGTTCCCTCACAGATTACAGCCGATTGCTTATATCCCTCCCTCAGTTCCCCCTGTATTCAGTTTACCGTCTGGGGACCCTTCTAACAAATAGCACCCCATTTAAGCAAAGCCCTAATCTAGACTATAGCTTGGAAAGCTATACGTGAGGAATAGATAATACACATAGTAGGAAGCCATAAAATTACATGACCAGTATCTGTACCTGCTATTGGATATTAATATGGTGACACGTTCCCGCAGGGGTTGTCGCTCAGCTTTTCCAGACTCCTGAATCATGATTCAGTTATGCAGCGAGTGATGAATTCACTGTGGGCGGAAGCCCCCCTTAACATACTGGGTGCAGACATTGCTTACAATGTAAAACATCTAGTATGCAATGTGAGGACAAAGCTGACAATCAAAACACCAGTGTTTTAGCAAGTCAGGATGTTGCCCAGTACACACCCCCAGCTCATTCCCTGACACTGATGGGTCACGTGGGGGTTTCTCAGAATTCAGAGTGAAACGTGTCATTCCAGTATTTTACAATAAAACAGGATTTAAAGGAGACCTGATTTTTTATTTTATTTAATTCTGCTTCACTGTCAGCATACAAATGTCATGATGTTGCATGTCAGTTGTCAGTCATACAGTCAGTCAGGGGTGGACTGGCCATAGACCTTACAGGGAATTTTCCCGGTGGGCCGATGCCCAGGGGGCCACCTGAGCCCTCCTCATGGCCAGTCAGTGGAAGTTTTTGGGGATGTATTTTGTGCTGCTGGCAGTATTTTATTATGGACTGTAGTATTTAGCTCTGTTGGGGTGGTATGATGTGACACAATATGGTATTGCTGGCCCTGTCTTCCATCAATTTGGACCCAACTACAAAGGGGGCCACTTTTAGTATTTTTCCAGGGCCACTTTAAGTTCACAGTCTGCCCCTGCAGTCAGTGTTTTGGTCATTGATTTCCATCAGTGAATATGAGCGAAAACCAGGATTGGAGCCTCCACAGAGATAAGGTATAAGGGAAAGGCTACTTTCACACTAGCGTTTTTAAATTCCGGTATTGAGTTCCGTCATAGGGGCTCAATACCGGAAAAAAACGCTTCAGTTTTGTCCCCATTCATTGTCAATGGGGACAAAACTGAACTGAAGACAACAGAATGCTCCTGAAAGCATTCCGTTCCGTCTTCAGACCAGAGAACAAACCGCAGCATGCTGCGGTTTTCTCTCCGGTCCAGGCATCCGCACCAAGACGGATCCGGAATGACCCCCAATGCAAGTCAATGGGGACGGATCCGTTTGGTGTGACACACCAGTTATCCGGATCTGTCCTCCATTGACTTGCAATGGGGGGTCATTCTGGATCCTGCTACACAGAAATACAGAAAGACATACATACATACATACACATACACATACATACTCACATACTCCAGGCAGGGACGCCGGCAGCATGTCTTCACGCGCCTCCTGCGCGCAGCTATGACGTTTCCCTACTGCGCCCAGCAGAGGGAGCTGTGGGGAATCGTCATCACTGCGCGCAGGAGGCGCGTGAAGACGTGCTGCCGGCGTCCCTGGCTGGAGTATGTAAGTATGTATGTGTATGTATGTCTGTATGTTTGTATGTATTTCTGTCCTAATGTCTGTGTCAACATGTGTGGGGCCGGAGCGCTGCTCCGGCTCCACACATGTATCAGCGGCAGCACGGATCTGTTGGCACCTTAAGGGTGCCAACGGATCCGTGCTGCCGCTAGTGTGAAAGAGGCCAAAGATCTGCACCTGTTCTGTGTTTTGGCTCACAATCACTGATGGTAATCACTGATCAAACACTGACTGTGTGAATGAGGCATACGTCAGAGTGGCATTGAGAAATGCGGGTAAACAAAATTATAGTAGTTTTCCATGCTTCTTTTCTGCAGTTCTTAGTCTCTGGTTGTCACACCAAAACACTGGGCTCTATTCACATGTGCAGTTTTTTCCATGTGTCTGATGCGGATGTGTTTTCTGAAAACGTTCCTACTTTTTTCTCTCAGGGTGACTGCACATGATGCAGATTACATGCAGTTTTTCATGCAGAAAAACAAACACGTGATACAGTACTAACAAATTGAATGAGATTTTCCATATTTGACATACACATTGCCTATTTTTTACTTGCGGAAATTAACCTGCCATGAAGATTTTAAAATCCACAGCATATCAACTGTGCGATTCTGCACATTATGTAGAGTGGTTTTCTCCATAAACTTCAATGGGGTTGTCAACATAAACAGAAAATCCATAACAAGAAACACATAAAACCATGATGAATAGTGGGGATTATTTAGTTATTGTGGTGTTGATGCTTTTTCTTGTGGAGTTAGCCTTAAAGGGTTATTCCCATCATGTACAATGGGGGCATATCGCTAGGATATGCCCCCATTGTCTGATAGGTTCACCTACAAGGAGAACAGAGCGGGAAGAGCTGTGGTTGGAGGACCCCAGATTTCCCGGGTTCCGCCCACCACCAAGCATTGCTCGCCGCTGCCCCCATAGAAGTGAATGGGAGTGCATAGCGCATACTTGGGGCGGACAGAAATAGCCAAGCCAGCGCCCCATTGAAATGAATGGAGGGTTCTCATTGACCCGCACCATTCTCTGGGACCCGCACCTATCAGAGAATTGGAGGCATATCCTAGCGATATGACCCCATTGTCTATTATGGGACAACCCCTTTAAATAGCATTTATTATGTAGAAGAAGTAAATACAAGCCACTTACTAATGTCTTGTGATTGTCCATATTACTTCCTGTGCTGGCTGGATTCATTTTCCATCACATTATACACTGCTCGTTTCCATGGTTATGACCACCCTACAATCCATCAGTGGTGGTCATGCTTGCATACAATAAAATGCTATAAAAAACTTTTTCCTATAGTGTGCAAACATCACCACCACTGATGGATGCAGGGTGGTCGTAACCATGGAGACGAGCAGTAATCTGCATCAGTCCAAGTGAGTGTGGACGTACCCTTAGGCCAGGTCACATAACAGGATAAAATCTGACATGTATGCCAGTTCTACTTTACATTAGTTTGATAAATCTTCCCCTATATCTTGATGGTATACTGGGTGTTTCATGTGGGTGTTTAATACTATTAGGTACTGTACAGCTCGTGACTGCTGTGTGATCTTAGGGAATTATCTTAAAGGAGTTCTCTCACTACAGTAAATGGCATTTATCATGTACAGAAAGTTAATACAAGCCATGTAATAATGTACTGTTATTATCCATATTGCCTCCTTTGCTGACTGGATTAATTTTTCCATCACATTATACACAACTCGTTTCCATGGTTACGACCCCCCTACAATCCAGCAGTGGTGGCTGTGCTTGCACACTATAGGAAAAAGTGCTGGACTATGTGGTGGCCTGGAGCACACATAGGCACTCATGCACAGCAGCTCTCGTCCCGGCCTCATCTGTGCTGCTGGGATGCAAGGTGGTGGTAACCCTGAAAATAAGCAGTGTATAATGTGATGGAAAAAAGAATCAAGCCAGCAAAGGAGGCAATATGGATAATAAGAAATCATTAGGAAGTGCCTTGTATTAAATTTATCTACATGATAAACACCATTTGCTGTCGTGAGACAACCCCTTTAAGAAGTTACCCTAAGTTGTATATAAATAGCTCAAAATGAACCCGTGTTATAACTCCTTACAAATTACAATTCATACTAGTTACTGTACACATCTGGTTAAACAATCCTGATATCTCCCTCTGGTGGTTGCTGCGCACATTGCATGACACTATGCTAAACTCGTTTAAAGGGACACTTCCATCAGAAATGGGTATTTGTTCATGGAAAACATTTTTTTTAGAATCTTTGTTTTTCTTTTTCTTTTTGGCAGTAATATGCCATTGAAAATGAAAAAAAAAATCTCCTTCTGTAGCAGTCAATACAAATAAGACTTCCTATATAAATAACTAACCCATTGTTAGTTTACTGTTGCTGTGCAGGGAAGGTGTTATCTGCCTCGCAATCCTTATGATAATAGTGGTCGTAGAATTGGGACTACATTATCACAACTCTATTTTTCCCTTGTTCTTAATCAAGAGCTTTGCGTTGATTAGTGTAACATATGATGCTCTATTTGAGTCACTAGAGGGAGCTCTCTCTGGCCACAGTGATGGTCCGACTGAGACAGTTAAGAGAGACTCAAAGAGGAAGTTAAAGAGGCAGGAAAGGAAGCAAAATACATGGAGTGACTTCAAAAAAATTATATCCAGAAAACCATGCACGCATTTTTTTTCATTAAAAAGTACATAGAATAGTCAGATATTGGTTGTTAAAGTGTACCCAAATATTTAAACATTTTTAAAACTGTTTTAAACTGTTACAAAATCATTTTTGTAATATATTTTATTAATTGATTTTATTGTTTTACTAGCGAAACAGGCTCCCAAAGTTTAGGCCTTTCAGTAGCGCTTTTCACTGCAGCACATACAGAATCCATATACCACAGCCATGCATGTAGTGTATGGATTCTGATTTCTACAATATGAGCTGCGGTGAACACCGTACTGGAAGGAACGCACATAGCTGATCCTGCCTGTGCTGCAAGCCCACGAGCGGCGGAAGATGGGAGTGGTAGTGGCTCTGGCTGCAATAATTATTCATAGTGGCAATCCCCATACTGATGCTCCTTAGTGCCAGGGCAGTGATAGAAGGGCACAACTTTTCTTCAATGGGGCATACCCTGATGTTCCTGATGGTATATGGTGGCCCACAAAAAGTAGGTCGCCTCCAATATCTCCAAATCAAACTGTCTAATAGTAAATCTATCCATAGCAACCAATCATAGCTCAGCTTTCATTTTTTCAGAGCCCTGTAGGAACTGAAAGCTGAGCTCTGATTAGTTGCTATGGGCAACTAAAACTGATTCATTAATCAGTTTGATAAAAGTGGCCTATTGTGTCAGAAAGATGGTGTTCTCCCTGGAACAGCGAGTAGTGATCGTGGAAGACTATGTGCAAAGCAGATAGGAACAAAACCACCAGCAAAACGTATTCAGAGTCTGGTTCTGAAATGGCATCAAACTGGCTCTGTCGTAAACATGAAACCGAGGCCTTTATTGATCAGGACGGCTGAAGTTGTGCATGAAATTCAGCGGATTGCAAGTAGCACCCAAAAATCAACTCGAAGACTGTTAGCAAGTTGGTGTATCACGAACAACGTGTCAGTGAGTGCTGAAATCTCTAAACCTGAAAAATTACCAAATAACGTGTGTGCAGGAACTGAAAGAGTCTGACAAAGCAAAATGCGTAAATTACTGAGCTTGGTTGTTGGACTATGATTGCTGACATTTGGACCCATTGCTGTTCTTCATGACAGACCAAGATTGGTTTCATTTATCAGGTCACGTAAATTTCCAGAATATGAGGTACTGGTCCACTGAAAATATGGCGCATGTCCAGTCTTTAAAGGGGTCCTTTCTACGGGAATTACGAAACTGAAAATGCTTAAATATTACTTAAAGGGTTTCTGTCACCAGAAATCACCCTATTAAACCAAGTGTCATTTGCAATGAGCAAATGACACTTGATGCCAGTAATGTTAGTATTATACCCCTCAGTTCCGCCGTTTTGCCAAAAATAGCGATTTTATAATATGCTAATGACCTCCCCTAGGTGCAGTAGGCGTGAACCTGCACCTAGGAGAGGCCATAATAATGCCTCTTACCACGCCCCCGGTCGCGCTGATTGACAGGGCCGGGCAGCCAGCTCTTTCGGCTCCCGGCCCTGCACGAGGCCGAAATCCCGCGCCTGCGCATTAATGAAGCCGGGACCCGGGCGGGCACCGGCTCTCAACGCGCGCTGATTGCAATGCGCAGGCGCGGGATCAGCGCGCGTTGAGAGCCGGCGCCCGCCCGGGTCCCGGCTTCATTAATGCGCAGGCGCGGGATTTCGGCCTCGTACAGGGCCGGGAGCCGAAAGAGCTGGCTGCCCGGCCCTGTCAATCAGCGCGACCGGGGGCGTGGTAAGAGGCATTATTATGGCCTCTCCTAGGTGCAGGTTCACGCCTACTGCACCTAGGGGAGGTCATTAGCATATTATAAAATCGCTATTTTTGGCAAAACGGCGGAACTGAGGGGTATAATACTAACATTACTGGCATCAAGTGTCATTTGCTCATTGCAAATGACACTTGGTTTAATAGGGTGATTTCTGGTGACAGAAACCCTTTAATTATAAATATATTCCCAAATACATTTCATTAGTTATAATGGCTTGTTTTGTCTGGGGAGCAATCATTAGGAGAAATAAAATGGCTGCCGTCTTATTAGTACACACAGAACCTGTTGTAATCACCCAGGAGGACAAGTTACTTCACAACACTGAGGTAAAGAGCTACCTCCTTGTCCTCTCTGCTTTGCTTGTCATTGCTTGTCAGGGATTATGATCCTGA
This sequence comes from Rhinella marina, assembly GCA_900303285.1. Classification (NCBI taxonomy): domain Eukaryota; kingdom Metazoa; phylum Chordata; class Amphibia; order Anura; family Bufonidae; genus Rhinella; species Rhinella marina. The sequence continues at coordinate 83,986 of ONZH01008720.1, forward strand.
ATACAAATGATACGAGCTTTAGTTGAATCTCTGTAGGAATGGAGTTCATGAGAAGATGTGGATAATGAGCAGCATCACTTGTATGCAGTCTCCATTACCACAGCCCCACATCACCACAGTCCCTCCTCTCTGTACTTCATGTCTCCCCATGAACTCCATTCCCACAAAGATTCAGCTAAATATTATATTAAACTGTATTCAGGATCAGAATTCCTGGCAAGCAGAGCAGAGGGGAGGATGAGGCAGCTCCTTACCTCAATGTTGTGAAGTAACTTGTCCTGTTGGACAGGTTTTGAGTGTACTAACAGGACGGTGGCCATTTCGTTTCTCCTAAACATTGCTCCGTAGACAAAATGAGCCATTATAACTAATGAAAGGTATTTGGGGAATATAGTTATAATAAAGTAATATTTGCATGTTTTCATTTTTTAAATTCCCAGAGAAGTCCTTTAAAGATGGCACCCACTATGGTCCCTGCTGTTTCATATAGCATCTGTTCAGGTACGCTATCTTCCGGCGGAGATTGGAGAAAGCACCCTATTCTAATAATGAGCCGCAGCCTGTACTAGGCTTCCAGACTTATTATTAGTATATCCCAGTTCAGCCCACTAGGTGCCAGCACCAAACTGTGATATAGTGATTTCTATACAGAATAATGGGGCAATTTCCATTATTCTGTATAAGTTGCGGAGTTTTAGGGCATTCGTAAGAGTTATAGGTTGTTTAAACTTTAATAGGTCATTAAAAAACTTGATGAAAGTGTACCTTTAAAAGAGTATTTCAGTTATGTAAATTATCCCCTATTCACAGGATAAGGGATAACTATTAGATCCAGGGGCGGACTGAGAACTTAAATTGGCCCTGAAAAAAACTAAAAGAGGCCCATACTGTAAGCAGGACAAAATTGACAGAAGGCTAAGCAACACAAGTAGGCAGGGACAACACATGTAAATGGGACCAGCAGTGCAGTACCATAGTGCAGCACATTAACACCCCAGCAGAACCAAATATCACAATGTAGCACAAAATACTGCCACTTGTGCTGCAGTATTCGACTCTATCACTGTTTCAGGAGTGCCTAAGTACCTGATGATCCTAGCACTACTTACTAATGAAGAGGGCTGAGGCAGCCCCCTGGGCATCGGCTCCCTGGGAAGTTTTCCTGTAGAGTCTATCTGCCCCTAATTAGATTGGTGGTGGTCCAACAACTGGGACCCCCACCAATCTCAAGAACAGAGATCCAGGGATGGACTGGGAATTTAAAGGGAACCTGTCATCTCCGAAACACCCCCTGAACTAGAGTAAGCGTTGTATAGTGTAAGTGATGCTGAATCCGAACATGTAATTTTTATCCTCATACTGACTTGTATTCTGATGCTGTGCTCTGACAAACCAGGAATAAAATGCACTCACTGGACTCCAGTGCTCACTCACATAATGGAGGGGACTCAAAGAAGAGTCCAGTGAGTGCATTTTACTGCAAGTTTGTGGGAGCACAGCGTCGGAATGGAAGTGAGTATGAAGATAAAAATTACATATTCGGATTCAGCATCACTTACACTATACAACACTTACTCTAGTTCAGGGGGTGTTTCGGTGATGACAGGTTCCCTTTAAAGTGTTCCTGTTGTAGGCGAGTCCAAATTGACAGAAGGCGGAGCAGTACAAGTAGGTGGGGACAAGAGAAGTAGGTGGGGCCAGCCATATTGTAGTGCATCACAAAATACCACCTCAGCAAAACCAAACACCACAGGAGGATAATGATACAGATTAATTCAGGAAGCCACCCGGCTGCTAGCCAGGTGAATAAGTACCTGATACTCCTAGCATTAAACGGGCTATCCCATGTCTAATGCAAAAAATGAAAATCAGACATCATATAGTTAATGACAATATCTAACAACGCTAGAACCAGCCCTGTACCTCACATGGATCCAGAGACCTCCCCATTTATTGCTCTGCGGGATTTATATCGAGCTGTCAGCTCAAGGGAATGTCCTTTCTGCTACAGCTCAGGGGCATGTCCGTTCATCAGTTAAAGGATGAAACTGAGCATGTGCGGCCTTCTTAGTGAGCAGTACATAGAAATAAGAAAATGAACAAAGAGTAGGTGGCGCTATACAGATACGTTTTATTGAATAACTCAGTTGCTATGTTAAATTTAATTATATTCAATTATAAAAATATTCAGATCCAGGTACTGGTTTGAAAACTGTAGAATATTTTTCATGGGACAACCTCTTTAGTTAATGCTAAGAACATTAGATCATTATGTACCTGAACATCGGCCAGCCGGGAAATTTTCCTGTAGGATCTATGGCCAGTCCGCCGATGTGGGGATCCTAAATTTCGTGAAGCTCCCAAAAATGAATGTAGTGGTCAGTCAGGCATGCACCCTGCTGCTCTATTCATTTCTATAGGAGTTTCTTCGAGTTCCATTCATTTTGAGGGCCTCCATGGGGTACAGGGTCCCAGTTCTTGTGATCATGGAGGACCCGATGTTAGGACCCCCATCGATCTAATAGTTATCTGCAGCGACCCCCTGAGGAAGAATGAGGCCAGAGTTAAAGAGGACCTTTCACTGATTCTGACGTTGCAGTTTTAATACCTGGCAGTGTAGGTCATCATTAGTAGATATCAGGGAGCTTTTTTTTTTACAGATGCGCTGCTCCGTTACCCCGCTGTGCCCCCCCTGTTCACTTTTGCCACCCTGCATGCTAATTAGTAGCATCGGTACAGGGAGGAGGAGACGGCCAGGTTTTTCAAGGGTGTCTCCTTCTCCTTGGCTGTGAGCTGGCCAATCGCAGTGGAGAGCATTTTTTTTCTCCTTGGTTGTGATGCTCTCCACTGCGATTGGGCAGCTTACAGCCAGGAGAAGGAGACAACTCTTGAGAAACATGTCCATCTCCTCCTCCCTGTAACGATCCTATTAATTAGCATACAGGGCAGCAAAACTGAACAAGGGGGCACAGCAGGGAAACGGAGCAGCGCATCTGACATCTACTAATAATGGCCTACACTGCCAGGTACTAATATTGTAACATCAGGACCAGTGAAATGTCCCCTTTAAATGTAACAAAGTCTTTTTTTACTAAGTGCAACGTAGAACTTTAAATACATACAGTAACAGCAGGCTTCAGTGCAATTCCTCTTTGACAACAGCAAGGATATGAAGGCAGGTTAGTTAGTGGTAATTCTGCACTTAGGTGATACTGGCCTAGTGGTTAATTGGTGATGGGTGGCTTGGCTATAGTCCCTCACCTTACAGCAGTGTCTGTAGATGCATAAGTAGCAGGTCACTTTACTGTCTGGATTCTCAAGGCTTTACTTGAGGACAAATTTGAATGGTTCCCTCTGAAGATTAGGTAACAGCAGTGCAGCTTGTTTCTTCTCCACTCTGTAGCTTCCCCCTCCTGCTTCCATGCACCCCTGTGTAGGGAACTGCAGCACTGCCCATTCATTTGCGATACACCATAACAATTTTAGATGTGGATACTATTGTTGAGCGAACCCGAACGGTAAAGTTGCAGTCCATACCGAACTTTGCGAATTTGGGTACCTGGACCCGAACCCGAACTTTGCTGGAAAAGTTCGGGTTCAAGTTTGGTGTTCTGGCATTTAATAAAGCTTGTTGAAAGGCAGCCAATCAATCTTGTACATCAACAATCTTGTGCATCATCTTTTGTACTCCTGACACAGAAATTTAATAAGTAATCCATCTGTTAGTTCAGTTGGTGACATATTCCCATTTATGGTGAGAGGTACACCTGTACTGCATACGTGACAAGGAAATTCATATAGTTAATCCATCCAGACTCGGACTGGCCCACAGGGGTACAGGGGAATCCCTCGGTAGGCCCCTGAGCAAGGTGGGCCCCTAGTCTCCCACCCCCCTGCACAAGTAGCACATAACACATTAGATTTACTGCAATAAATACATATATTCAATGTACAGCACCTCAACCAGCCTATGTTCGTATAAAAAAACTTGACAGATTATTTATTATATTTTAATGTATCTGTATGGTGAGCCCCCAAAATAAATTTTACTGGCGGTCCCTAGGTATCCCAGTCCGACACTGAATCCGTCTGTTAGTTCGGTGGGTGACATATTCCCATTTTTGGTGAGAGTACACCTGCACTGCATATGTGACAGGGAAATTAATATAGTTAATCCATCTGTTAGTTTCGGTGGGTGACCTCAAAGAATGAGGAGAGCATCAAATAAGGCACGTGGCCCTGGTGCTGGTGGCGCTCCTGTTGCAGGGAGAGGACGTGGTCGATCTGTGCCAGCTACACGCCCAAATGAAACACCTTCCTCAGGTGCATGTAGGTGACAGGACGTTCAGCGTAATTTTGTAGGCCCTAATACTGGTGTACAAATGGTGACGCCAGAACAAGTAGAGGCAGTAGTAGATTGGATGGCTGACAGTGCCCTCAGTTCCTTCACATTGTTTCCCACCTGGTCCCCTGCTGAAACCGCAGAATTGGCACCTGCAGCACATGGGCATCTGTCTTTCACCTCACCCCCTTTCAAATCAGCCAAGCAGTCTGAGCCCCAAGTCATGCAGCAGTCTCTTATGCTTTTTGATGACTCTGCCAGCTGGGTTTTCATGAGCCATCCACCTAGCCCTGCCCCAGAAGTGGAAGAGATTGAGTATACTGATGCCCAACCACTTATGTTTCAGGATGTGGACATGGGAGAACCACCGCAGCATGTCTCTGATGATGATGATGATGAAGCACAGGTGCCAACTGCTGTGGCTTTTTGCCATGTACTGGCAAGAAAGGCAGAGGTGAAGAGTGGATGGAAGATGATGTGTAGGATGATAAGATCCTAGACCCCACATGGAATCAAGGTCATGCGAGTGACGTGTGTGCAGTTTGGAGGAAGATTTGGTGGTCACACAGCGCCAGCCACACAGTAAAAAAGGAGCAGGAGCAGGGAGCAAAAGCAGAGTGGCCATCCCTTAGCCAGTATGCCTGCTACTGCCCACCGCACCCAGGGACTGTGCACACCAAAGCCAGCTTCAAGGAGTTCCCTGGTGTGGCAGTTCTTCAGACAATGTGCTGACGACAAGACGCGAGTGGTTTGCACGCTGTGCAATCAGAGCATGAAGCAAGGCATAAATGTTCTAAACCTGAGCACCACCTGCATGACCAGGCATCTAAATGCAGAGCACGAGCTGCAGTGGAGTACACACCTAAAAAGCCACAAAAGATCTCAGGCTCCTTCTTGCTCCCTCTTCTGCTGCAGTCTCAGCCTCTTCCTCCCCCTCTGTAGTGACAGTGGCACCTGCCACCCCAGAAACAGAGGATGTGGCAGCAACACCACCACCCTCACCAAGCATGTCCACACTGTCTCATGGAAGCATTCAGCTGTCCGTCACTTGTGAGAAAGAGGAAGTACCCCCCCTACCCACCCACGATCCCTGGCCCTGAATGCCAGCATTTCAAAATTCCTGTCCTTTGAAATGCTGTCATTCTGTCTGCTGGTGATGGAGACTCTTTAAAACCTTATGGCAGTGGCTGTCCCACAGTACGTGATTCCCAGCCGCCACTACTTTTCCAGGCGAACCATCCCTGACCTGCACAATTAAGTGGCTGACAAAATCAGGTGTGCACTGCGCAACGCCATCTGTGGCAAGGTGCACATAACTACCATTGACCAGTAGGCATGGGCAGGGACATTATCTCCCCCTAACTGCACACTGGGTAAATGCAGTGGCTGCTGGGCCAGAGGCGGATATCAGTTTGGCGCATGTCCTACTGCCACCAAGGATTGCAGGACATTTCTCATTGCCTCCTGTTGCCTCTTTCTCCTACTTTGCTTGCTCCTCTACCACCAGTTTATCTGGTCAGAGTAACACCTTCACCACCAACTTCAGCACAGCCAGGGCATGGAACAACAGACCGATGAGTGGTTGGTGCCTCCGAGCCTCAAGCCTGGCCTAGTGGTGTGCGATAAGAGGTGCTTGCTCAACACTAGTGTTCACTGCAAGGTGGCACCCAAAGCAGCTCATGAGCATCAATAGAGTATGGCTGGGGGGACACAGAGGACACAGACGATACACCTCCCAGAGAGGACAGCTTGTTGTTGCCTCTGTGCAGCCTGGCACACATGAGCGACTACATGCTGCAGTGCCTGCGCAATGACCGCCGAGTTGCCCACATTCTAAACAGTGCTGATTACTGGGTGGCCACCCTGCTGGATCCCCGCTACAAAGACAACCTGCTGTCCTTAATTCCGTCACTGGAGCATGATCGGAAGATGCGCGAGTACAAGCACACCCTGGTAGACGTGCTGCTGATGGCATTCACACCTGACACTGGGGGCTCAGTGGAAACACAAAGTGAAGGCAGAGGAGGAGGTTGCCAACGCAGCTGGGGCACCGCTAGCACCTCAGAAGGGAGGGTTAGCATGGACGAAATGTGGAAAAGCTTTGTCAGCATGCCACAACAACCAGCACCACCAGCTGATACGGAACGTCTTAGCCACAGGCAGCATTTCAGCAACATGGTGGAACAGTACGTGTGCACATGCCTACACGTACTGACTGATGGTCTGCCCCATTCAACTTCTGGGTCTCCAAATTAGGCACATGGCCTGAGCCTGCCCTTTATGCCTTTGAGGTGTTTGTCTGCCCTGCGTTCTGGTGATCTGTCCACAACCAACGTGGACAAGCTCACGTTCATTAATATGAACCAGGCATGGAATCCCACAGGACTTGTCCATATCTTGTGCTGAGTAGACAAGTATACCCATAGGCGGATTATAATGAGGGCAATCTGGGCAACCGCCCGGGGCCCAGCCTCCTGGGGGGGCACAGGCCAGATTGCCCCCATTATAATCACATTAGCAGTGGCGTACCGCCCATATAGGCAGACAACGCCACTGCTATGGGGCCCAAAATACTGGCCCTGTCTCACCCCCTCCCCCCTTATACTGGCCCTGTCCTATCCCTAACCCTAGTACTGACCCCCTATCCTGGTACTGACCTCTAACCCTGGACCCCCTAACCCTAATACAGAACTCTAATACTGTCCCTAACCCTAATATTGACCGCTAACCCTAATGTACTGTACTGACCCATAATACTTTCTCATTTACATGCCCATATTTGTTTTGCGGTCCACAATTGCGGCTCCACAAAACAAGGATACTGGCCTTGTGCATTCCACATTTTGTGAAACGCACATGCCCAGCCCTAAGATAAAAATGCCTGTTCTTGTCTGCAATTGCGGTCAAGAATAGGGCATGCTCTATCTTTTTTGCAGGGCTGTGGAGCGGAACTACGGATTTGCAGCCCCATTGAAGTTAATGGAAATATGATCATGTGAATGTACCCTAATGTTGCCTCTAACCCCAATACTGGCCCTAAGGGTGCATTCAGACTACCATATTTCTGGGTCTGCATCCGTTCCACAATTTTGCGGAATGAGTGCAGACCCATTCAATTCAATAGGGCCGCAAAAGATGCAGACACACACACCATGTACTGTCCACATCCTTAGTTCCGTTCCGTGGCCCCACAAAAAATATAAAGCATATGTTGTATTCTTGTCCGCAAAAATAGGCATTTCTATATAGGGCTGGCACTGTGCGTTCTGCAAAATGTGTTTTGCAGATCCACAATTTGTGGACTGCTAAACACTTTTGGTCGTCTAAATGTAGCTTTATGCTAATACTGGCCCCTAACACCAATACTGGCCCCTAACCCCAATACTGGCCCCTAACACTAAATACTGGCCCTAATATACTAACACTAATGCTAATCCTATCCCTAAAACTGACTGGAACCTTAACTGCAACCCCCAATACCTCACAGTAACCATAATATATGACCGTCCACATATATCTGTACACACTGCATCTTTTATACCTCACACCTGACACATAGTATACATACAGAGTACTGATACATCAGGTACAAGGTATAATAGATGCAGTGGGTAAACATATATAGTATATACAGCAGTGTACTGGTATGTGAGGTATAATAGATGTAGTGTGTAGATATATAGTATATACAGCAGTGTACTGATATGTGAGGTAAAAGCTGTCATTTATACCTTATACCTGTCAGTGTGTACAGATATATAGTATATGCAGCAGTGTACTGATATGTGAGGTATGAGGTATAATGTAGTGTGTACAGATATATGGTATATACAGCAGTGTACTCATGTGAGGTACGAGGTATAACACATGCAGTGTGTACAGGTATATAGTATACAAAGCAGTGTACTCATGTGAGATACGAGGTGTAATTTATACATCACACCTCCCATGTCAGTACACTGCTGTATATACTATATATCTGTACACACTGCATCTATTATACCTCACACATCAGTACACACTACATCTAATACACGCCGTATCTGACATATCAGTACACTGCTGTATATACTATATATCTGTACACACTACATTATACCTCATACTTCACATATCAGTACACTGCTGTATATACTATATATCTGTATATACCTCATAGATATATAGTATATACAGCAGTGTACTGATATGTGAGGTACAAGGTATAATAGATGCACTGTGTACAGATATATAGTATATGATATATATATATATATATATATATATATATATATATATATATAGTATAGTATATTTATGTAGAGAACTTGGTTCTGGTGCTGTATTTATGTAGAGAACTTGGTTCTGGTGCTGTATTTA